>VKOC01022784.1:0-45319 GCA_009364415.1 Spea multiplicata
GCTCCCGTCTCTCTGCCTCAGCTCCCATCTCTCTGCCTCAGCTCCCGTCTCTCGTCCTTTCCAGTTCTGCTACTCTGTCTGTACCTATCTCTCTGTCACCATGCATAAAGGAGTACAGACAGAGTGCCCCGTATCCCCTGCACATGGACTCCTACCAGACCTGCTCGCCCGGGTCCTGACAATACTGTACAATTGTCATTAATTTTGGATGAAACCATAGCCTTAGTTGTGTACCTTACTCTTTATCATCAGATATATGATTATGAACCATCATACTGGCATTACCAATCATCAAACAGCTGAAGTTAGGTCTCAGTCTTCAAAAAGGGGGCTTGGATAGGTGCCATTTTTATTTTATTTATTATTCATCTTTAAACTGTTTTAAAGAAGTACAATGTTCTATATTGTCTAACAATTTTTACATGGGACATTAAAAGGTTGAATCCAAGTGTTAAATCCAAGTTCTGTTTATTTTCTCAGGGTGAAAGAAAGAGAACAAAAGAAATAATAGTTTACACTGTGTATAAAGGTGTACTTTATGATATATTTGGAATTGCACTCACATTTAGATGAGCCCTTGCAAAAAAGGGCTCATCTAAATAAAATCATAGGTCATTGGTAGCGGCCTTTACCATCTCCACAGTCCTCTCACAGGTAGTCAGTTCATATTTATCCATTTTTACCAGATAAAAGGATCCGTTTTCGCTTAGTTGTCACCATTTAAAAGTTGAGATTCAGTCACTAACTGCGGCTTCCTCAGAGTGGGTATTAAATACATCCACAATTGGGTAAGGACTCAGCAAGGAAAGTCTTGCCTATTTTCAATCAGCAGTTTTGAATTAACTGAGTAGAACATTCAATGCCAGAAAATATATAGTCTTTAAAAGGGAAATTATATATATGGAAGAGCAAAAATCTAAAGATTTAAAGATGTCTATAAAAATATACAACTTGTCTGTTTGCCTTCTATTACACCATTATAATTGCCTTAGATTTTTCTACATAAGCTTTCCCTGTGATTCTTCAAGTGTTAACCCTTCAAAAGGTCATGATGGAAACCTAATGGTTCTAAATGTCACCAGCATTCAAGATGGAATTTCAATATACTAGTGAGAAAAAATATCTTGTAATGCTCAGGTGTCATTAAATCATAGTGGAAAATGGAGACAGCTCCTCATTGTATGTTCCTGAGACTGCATACTTTCTATGAGGCCCTAAGACTTAAGTAAAAAGCTTGAGACATACAGCCAACCCTGAGAGTTTCTCATAACAAAGGTAGGCTGATATAGTTAGTACTGAACTGCAGTCCAAGGGTTTCTTCTGCATAACCAATGTGGACTTATACACTGATCAGCCATAACTTTATGACCACCTGTGTTGATTCCCCTTTTGTCGCCAAAACAGCCCTGACCCTTCGAGGCATAGACTCTACTAAACCTCTGGAAGTGTGCTGTGGTATCTGGTATCAAGACATTATCAGAAGATCCTGTAAGTTGTAAGGTGGGGCCTCTATGAATCGGACTTGTTTGTCCAGCACATACCACATATGCTCTATTGGATTGAACAGCTTGAACACCTTAACCTCGTTGTAGATAAATGGGTGGTAGATAAATGGAACAGTTTCCCAACAGAAATGGTGGAAGCTAATACAGTGAGGGAATGTAAACATGCATTGGATAGGCATAAAGCTATCCTAACTCTGGGACAGGACCAAGCACGGATTGAGTCCTTACATTTGGAAAAATGGGCAGACTAGATGGTCCACGTGGTTCTTATCTGCCATCAAGTTCTACGTCTATGACAGTAGTTTTCCCAAAATGATGCAAATTGATGTTATTTATCAATTGAAACAAAAAAAAAAAATGCCTGTGTATTTTAATATGCATTTCTCTCTAATATTATAGAGCTGCAGATATCTGGCCTTTATAAATAAAATAGAAACATAAATAAAAATATTATTTTCTTCTTATTTGTAAAGTACATAAGTAATAATTATAGAATTCTGGATTATAGCAGTGTTCTTGAATTTGGGCATATGGATTGCTGAAACCAGCTGGAGAAAAAGCCCTATTTATATTTGTAATCTCATACCTGTTCTTGGTCTGCTAACATACATACCCATATGTTTGTGTGGCATGGTGCCCACATAGACATTTGTTAAAGCCAAGGGACCAGGCCATGTGTGCTGTTATAACAATGCTTGGCTGACTCCATAGATGCGGTCAGTAACTATCTGTCTGCAATTCCATGCTCCGTCGTGTTTACTAATTACTATCCGAATATATTGAATACAAAGCTTGGTATGGAGATAGCACAGTTAACCATAAGGTTCCTGCTGATTTTCTGTCGTTTGAGAATGCTCTATTCTGTGAATTCAGTGACTGTAGTTTAAATGTTGTGTAGCCTTTATAACAGTAGTAAGAACATTTGTCTTTTTGCAAGTGAAGCTTGAAAAAAGCAGCAGGCGCCATTGGAATTAATTCTTGATCAGAATAAAACCCGAAAGAGCCAAGTTGCATGAAGCATAACACCAAATAATGGTGAAAGCAGAGAATAAATATCATGTTCCTGAAATCAAGAACTTGGGCCAGGAGCTTGAAGAAAAAGAATACAGCTGAAGTCATATGGTGAATGCATTGAGAATCCATGAGAATAAAGGTTGTTATTTCTTGCTTTTTACGCCATGACTTAAAAATCTAGAAATACAGTAATTATAGAAGAACTGATTGGCAACAGATAAAGGACATAATTTAAATAATTACATCAACTACTGAACGCATTTAGAGCCCACTGTCCAAGAACACCAAATAACAAAACCTACATTAATATGCATAAAACATGTTTACATTAATTTAAAAAGTGGCGATCATAAAAATAACCATTGCTACAAAACTGATTTTATAAGTTCTGTGATTCCTTGTAAAATTAAATTATTATTATTTAACAGCTTTTAGCTTCTATTGATCATGTATGTATTTTACCCCAACTTTGCACCACTGTGGAATACTTTGGCAGTTTATTTATTAAGGGTAATGCAAAAAAAATAAAATAATAATAATAAAATATATATATATATATAATATATATATAGTGCTATGATATATACACACACACACTATATGATCATTACACCAACAGGGACTTTAATGACATAGCATAATACTAAATACACAGACATTAGACTCTTTAGCATTCTTATTAGCAAAATTTACGATTTTTGGCAAATGCGAAAATGATGCCAGACCCCCCAAAAAACTAAAACAAAGCAAAAAGCTCAGAATTTTCAAGTTCACACTCACTCACACTCTCACTCATTCTCTCACAGCCTCATTCTCGTTCATTCTCTCTCACTCTCTCTAAATGTTTCCCGACCTTCTCTGCCGACCACTTCTGCGTTATCTTCTATTTTCTCCGTTCTCTTCTTCATTCTCCTTTATATCTTCATTCTTTAATCAGGGAAGAGGATGTCACTGAAAGCGCCAAGTGAGGCCAATATGGCAGTGCTTGTGGTGACATCCTCTCCTGATCCTTCAATCAGGGGAGAGGATGTCACTGCAATGGGGTTGAGGTCAGTGCTCTGTGTGGGCCAGTCAAATTCTTCCACATCAAACTCATCCAAATATGGACCTTGCTTTGTGTACTGGGGTATAGTAATGCTGGAATAGAAAAGGGCTTTTCCCAAACTGTTCCCACAAGGTTGGAAGCATAGCATTGTCCAAAATTTCTTGGTATGCTGAAACATTAAGATTTCCCTAAACTGGAAGTAAGAGGCCTAACCCAACCCCTGACGCTTGGCATTGTACCTGGTGATGTGTGAGGCTGGAACAACGGTGGAGTCCGATATGCAGGCACGTAACCCCAGGAGGCGATAGACAGCTAAATGCAGCTAAATATAGGGTGGAATGAAGTAGCAGTAGTCAGGAACATAGCCAAGGTCAGGATAATAGAGAGCAGCAAGTTCAAAATCCAAAGCCAGAGTCAAGAAACCAGGAAAATCAGGAACGCCATTTAGTAGCCATGGGTTGGGTAACGGAGGGCAGCAGAGTCGAGTAAAAGCCAGGTTCTGTACACAAATAGCACTAGGAGAATTAATAAACGCACAGGAAGCTCAATAGGAAATCAATCACTCAGCACTGAGCTATGCTGGATTTTAAACTTGTTCCCTGGGGGAAGCCTCGCCCCCAACCGTGATGTCATCCGTGCGTGTACCCCGACGCCTCCATTCGGGGATCTATAAAGTTTGTTGAGGGCGCGTGCGCCTATTGACCAGCATGCTGGCAGAGAAGCAAGAGGCTGTAGACACGTCGCGGGATTCAGGTACCTGGGTGAGTAGCTTTGTCGGGTCTGGAGTTGCGGACCCCGACAGATCCTCCTCCCGATGAGAGGTCCCCGGACTCCCTCAGGACCTGGACGATCAGGGTGTTGATTATGAAAAGACGTGAGAAGATCTGGAGCATGTACGGTGTTGGCAGGCTCCCAGGAATCTTCATCCGGCGTATACCCTCTCCAGTGCATAAGGTACTGCAATTTTCTATGATGATACCTGGAGTCTAGTATTGTCTCAACCTCGGATTCAGGGACATTGTCTACCAGAACTGGGGGAGGTGGGTTAGGAAGGCGACCTGGGAACAGATTAGTTTTCCACGGTTTGAGTAAGGACACATGAAACACTGGATGAACAGACATGGAGTCAGGTAGCTTCAATTCTACTGCTGTTGGGGAGATGAGACAACTAATAATAAAAGGTCCAATGTACTTGGGACCAAGTTTCTTAGTAGGACATGAGAGTTTGAGGTGTCTACTGGAGAGCCAGACCTTGTCACAGGTTGGTAAAGTGGCGTAATGCTGCCATGACAAAATTCTTTTAATGACGTTGAGCCGTAACCAGGGTATATGCAGAGAAGAAAATGTTTTTGTTAGTCTATTGGCATGGTCAGAAACCGAGGAGACAACACTAGGTATAGGTGCCCCAGCATCGTGGGGTGATATCCGAAATTGGAGAAGAACGGTGACATGTTGATGGAGCGATGGATATGATTATTATACGCTAACTCTGCTAACGGTAAGAAAAGAGACCAGGTTGGCAAAAAGCTTTCCAAAAACGTGAGGTAAACTGCGAGCCAAGATCGGATATGATATCATCAGGTAGGCCATGTAACTTAAATATGTTTTTGACGAAGATCGTCGTCGATTGTAACCGAAGTGGTTGGATGGTGGGAGGTCGGTGATGAAATCCATCAATATGCTTGTCCATGGTTTAGATGGGTCGGGAAGAGGTTGTAAGAGGCCTGTGGGGCGCTTAGGTATCTCTTTGGCATGAGCGCACGTAGAGCAGGATGACACAAAAGCCTTCACATCTTCCTTTAGTGTAGGCCAGAAGGACCGCTGGATCAATTCCGAAGTCTGTACCTCCGTGTCCGGCGATGGGTGTATCGTGAAAAGCCTGCAGGACTTGTAAACAAACCTCTGGAGGGACAAAAACGAGGTCATTGGAATAGTAGAGACCATGAAGGTTTTGTAGTTCGGGAACCTCTGGCAAGTGGTTACGTGTGGAGTACTGTCGGACTGAGTCCCAGACGGTGCGGGTCATAGAAATAAACTGTGTAGGAGATAAGATGGTATTATCTGTTTCGGAGGCTTTCATGGTGGGAACGTCATACATACGGCAGAGCAAATTGGCCTTGGTATTACGATAACCCGGACAGGAGGTAATATGAAGAAACCGTGTGAAGAATAAGGCCCACATCGCCAACCGTGGTTGAAGGCGTTTGGCCGAGCACAGATATTCTAAATTATTGTGGTCAGAGAACACGGTGATGGGGTATAATGCTCCTTCCAGAAAATGACGCCACTCCTCCAGGGCTAATTTAATCGCCAACAATTCTCGTTCTCCTACACAATAATTCCTCTCCGCTGGAGAGAGGGTTCGGGAAAAGTAAGCCGAAAGGAATGGCAGATCCTGGGTATAGTTCAATTGGACAATCATGTGATCGAAAAGGAGAGAGTTTGTCTGCCCCTCTCTTCTCAAAAACGTCTTTAAAGTGAGCATAAGGAGGAGGTATCTCTTGGAAAGAGTTGGACACGAGAGAGACACATACCGTCGTCCTCTTCAGACAATCTTGAGTGCAGTGGGTGGATCACAGTCTCCCAATTGATAGAGGGATTATGAGTTCTCAGCCGTGGAAGACCCAGAATCACCGGAGATATGGGGGAGTTCATAATGTCAAATTGAATGTTCTCTGAATGTCTATCCCCAATTTTAAGTAGCAGAGTAGTGGTTTCTCGAATAATGGGCCCAGTCTTCAGAGGGCTACCGTCAACCAGCTGTATGGCCATAGGGTTCTACTTACGACGAGTGGGGATGGAGAGTGGCCGTGCCAAATCAAAATCTAGAAAGTTGCCACTAGCCCCAGAGTCCACCATAGCAGAGAGGTTGACGGAACCTCTACTCCACTGTAAGGATACAGAGAGAGAAAGATGAGCTGCAAAGCTAGACATTTTTCCAGTAGATACTTGCAGATGGAGGATAGATTACTTACCCTTACAGAAACAGGCGCATGCTCTGCAGTCCTGGAAGGAATGGCCAGCTCTGCCGCAATATAGGCAGGGCCCCAACGATCTACGTTGTTCTCTTTCAACTGGGGACAAGGGTCCGCGGACTGTGCCTATTTGCATAGGTTCCTCTGGTGAAAGCGAGGTGTTTGAAGTGGAAGGTGAGGCAGGCGACAAGACAGAGGGTGAGGATTGCCATTCGAGTCTTCTCTCTCTGAGACGACGATCAATCTGGGTGGATAACCTGATGAAAGCAAGCAAGTTCATCTTTCACTAGTTCAGAGAGGCCCCAGCGAAATTGGTCGTGGAGGGCTGGCTCATTCCATGAAGATTCAAGAGCCAGGCGTCTGAAATCGGTAATGTAATCCTCAATAGGACGTCTACCTTGCTTGAGGGCTCTCAGAGAGGTGGTAGCCGAAGATGTCCTGAAGGGATCGTCGTACATAGAATGCAGAGCCTAACGGAAAGAAGTCCAAGAGTCCAGCAGCAGACTGCGGCTGTGGAGGAGATGATGAGCCCATGCTTGTGGTTTGTCAGAGAGGAGAGAAATAACTTGAAGAAGTTGCACCTGCTGCCTAAGCTGGTTTTGACTTTACTTTTGATGGCATTCTATAACAGTGCCACTCTTAAATTCACTGAATGTCTCCTACTTTCTTTGCCTTCAGCACCGCTTTCTCTCTTGCATCTTCTTGCTGTTCATCTTTCTTCTGACTTTTTTCTTCATCCTCTGCTCCTTGTGTCTTCATCGGCTTCTCTATAGACATGGCCTCCGAGTGAACTTCAACAAAAGGCTGGAACCCTGTGGAGTGGCTTTCCCTGTTTCTCGTGCCTTTTACGGAAGTGACCGGAAAGGCCAAAATAATGCAGATTGAATTAATGAATAGAGATTAAAATTAAGTTTGATATACAGTACTGTGCAAAAGTTTTAACCAGGTATGAAAATAATGCTGTAAAGTAAGAATTCTTTTAAATTAGCTATGTCAATAATATGTCAATATTCATATAACAAAATGCAAAGTGAGTGAACAGGAGAAAAATCTAAATCTAATTGATATTTGGTGTGACCACCTTTTTCCTACAAAACAGCATCAATTCTTCTATGTACACTTGCACACACTTTTTTAAGGAGATTGGTTGCTTCAGGTATTTTGGAGAACTAATAACAGTTCTTCCCTGGATTTATTAATTTAATTCGACACATTTATTATTTAGTCAGCCTCAGTTACTTCTCTCCATTCATTTAATCCCAGACAGACTTGATAATGTTGCAATTGGGGCTTTGTGGGGACCATATAATCCTTGTTCTTCTTTATGCTGAAGATAGTTCTTAATTACATTGGCTGTATGTTTAGGGTCATTGTCATGTTGCATAATAAATTTGGGGCCAATGAGTTGCCTCCCTGATGTTATTCCATGTATCTGCCTGTACTTCTTAGCATTGAGCATTCGGACTAAATCCCAAACACCATTTGCAGAAATGCAGCCCCAAACTTGCAGGGAACCTCCGCCATGCTTCACTGTCGCCTGCAGATACTCTATATTCTTGTACAGCTCTCCCGCCTTATAGCCCTTTCGGTAGAGCCAATGATTTCAAATTTTGACTCATCAGAAGACATGTGCATTTACATTCGTATGTACTTCGGGGGGGGGGGGGTTCGTGCATTCGTACAAACCTCTAATAATGAGGAGGGACTCAATGAAACAAAAAAATGAATTTCAAGATTAGAAGATGTTTGTTTATCAGGAGTCAGGCAGGGTTAAACAAGCTACGATTAGCATTTTGGCAGTATTCGCAGAAAATGTGGTCAAGGTTAAAAGTGAGTTCACATGTTAAGCATTCAGAATCCAATAAATCTAAAAGGTATTAGCAAATACAAACAGCCCAGGAAACAATCATGGGCATGGTACAAAAGGTGAAAACAAAACCTTTAACACCCCAAACCGTGTAAAAAAAAACCATATGAAAAAGGAGAGAAGAATAAGTAAAAATACTTCCCTAGTATATCACTGCCGCTGCCCAATAGAAAAACGCTCCTCTCAGAGTTCAAAAACGTAGCCAACAAGAATCGGGGCGCATGTGTATATGGGGAAAAAAATAATATATAATAGTGTGATAACGTAGATACAACGGAAATATAAGATTGTGTAAGATGCACTCACAATCAGTGCCAGTACAAAGGCTCTTCTGTAGTAAAATCTGTTCTTTATTCTTTAAAAACTATATAGATATAAAACAGAGAAACAACCACATGGTGCAGTAACTTCCAGTGCTATAGATACGCAAGTAAAATTGGACTTACAAGCTGGTTGAGTTCAAATAAATAATATATATGTAAACTGGAAGTCCATAAAAGTTGATCAAGAAATGCAGGTGAAAGTCTTCTTTATCTCAGGAGAATAAAAAGAAAATTCGTATAATCCGCAATGGTGATCAGCAATCGTAGCATTTAGAAACTTGGTTGTGAAGGTTCGCTTTAAATGTCATCCGAATCAGTCTAAGCCGGTGCCGGTGCCGGTGCGTGTGGAAGAGAACGTCATTACCACATACCACACGTACGAACGTAATGACGTTCTCTTCCACACGCACCGGCACCGGCTTAGACTGATTCGGATGACATTTAAAGCACTGGAAGTTACTGCACCATGTGGTTGTTTCTCTGTTTTATATCTATATAGTTTTTAAAGAATAAAGAACAGATTTTACTACAGAAGAGCCTTTGTACTGGCACTGCTTGTGAGATGGTAGGCTGTTCCACATAACCACCACCTCAACTTTCTTTTGCTGAGAGGCTATCACCCAATATGAAAAGTAAATCTTTCTTACAATAAGTGAGCCTTTATGAGATTTAATAAAAGTACAAATTTCAAGGGTTCTGTGGACCTCAACCTTTATCTGCTGGTAGGCTGCTCCACATATCCACCATCCCCTCAGTAAAGTAAATCTTTTTTTACATTAAGTAAGACATTATTACACAAAATAAAAGTACAAATCTCAGGGGGTTTTGTAAACCTAAAGCTTCTTTTGCTTGGAGACTATCCCACATATCCACCTCCCAGTAAAGTAAATCTCCCTTACATTAAGTAAGAGTTTATTACATTAAATACAAGTACAAATCAGGTGTTCTGTAGTCCTTAAACTTCTTCTGTTGGGAGGCTGTTCCACATGTCTACCACCCCTGTAAAGTGCATCTTCCTTACATTGAGTAGGACTCAATTATATTAAATAAAAGTACAAATCTCAGGGGTTCCGAGGACCTCAAACTTCTGCTAGGAGACTGTTCCACATATCTACCACCCCTCATTAAAAGAAATCTTCCTTACATTAAGTAAAACGCTATTACATTAAATAAAAGTGAAAATCTCAGTAGGGATACTTAATATGCAAATTGCATTTAACCAGTTTGGTGCCTGCAATGGAAACTATGAATTAATTTACCTCTATTTCCTGTCAGCATGGTCTCTGCATCTACCAAGAGATCAGATGAGATAAGAAAATGGTTGGAGAAGGTACGTTCTCGGGTGGGGGGTGCAGGGGGCACGAGAGAGAGGAGTGTTATTTTTTCGGCAACAAATTTCATCCAAACTGAAAGGGCAGGAAACAGAATTTGTTCCCCAAAAAGAATGAGCCAAAAACAAAACAAAAAAAAGATTCTTCCGAATTGATTTTGGGCCACATGCAAAAGTCTACTCATTAGCCCAGGGCACCTGCTATCATTTTTCTGCATTTCCTGTGTTTTCATGAATAGTTGAGTCACTTGACCTTGTTTCCTCTTTGGAAGTGTGGCTTTTTGGCCATAAGTGTCCCATGAAGACCACTTCTAACCAGACCTCTCTGGAAAATAGATGGGTGTACCCGGATCGCACTTTTTTCTGCTAATGCTGAGCTGATGGCACTGCTGGGCATCTTCCAGGCAGAAAGAAAAGAAGCACGACATATCCTTTATCTGCTGCACTAAGTTTCCTTGGCCGGCTACTGTGTCTATGTTCCTCAACATTGCCCATTTTGTTGTACTTCTTAAAAACAGTTCAGACAAAACATCTGGAAACCCCTGTCTGCCTTGAAATTTCTGCCTGGAAATGGTCTTGCTAATGCAGTGTCACTACATTGAGACTTGTTGCTATGCTCCATCTTGCCATGGTTTATGATTTTTGACATTAAACTGTCTTCAGCAACCTCACCTTACTAGTGTGTTTGCTGTTCCTTACCTAGTTTGATTTCTCCTACACAGCCGATTCTGTTTTAGTTAATGGGTTTCAACCTAAATATTACGTTGATGATCATTAACACCCACATAATTGTTTAATCATACACCTAACTATATGTCTATGAGGAGCCTTAGCCCATGGGAAGAAAGAAAAGATCGAGTAGGGGAGTATTTGTTTATGAGGGCAGAAATGTATGGATGAGCAGTGTTATGGAAGGCCCTATATGTTAGTTCAATGATTTTAGTTTTAATTTTAAAGGTAGTTGGAGCCATTGGAGGATTTCACAGATCGGGGAAGCAGAAGAAGAGCGGCATGCAAGGAAGATAGGCCTAGCAGCTGCATTTAAGACAGACTGCAACAATTCTTTTTTCAGATCCTCATGAGGTGCCATGTTGAACTTACACACACACACACACAATATACTATATACTGTATTTATAAAGTACACTTTACCTTTGAATTCTATGGTTTTACATATTAACAAGCAACTTTCCATTAGCAGGCCTAAAAATTTAAAAAATAATTAAGTACACCCTTACGGCATCCATAGGAATTAAAATGCTAAGTAGCAGACAGGTGCTGCTGATCAAATCCTCATCAAGTGAATACCTCTATAAATGCACAGGTCAGCGATTAGAATAGCCAGGGTCAGGGTGCCAGAATCAGAGTAGTCAAATAGTTAAGCCAAGGTCAGGGGAGCCAGATATACAGGGATGGTCAAGACAAGCAGGCTTTAGCAACAAGATAACTTTTAAAAATTAAGAGAATACCAGCACAGGTGTTCACGGGGAAGCAGGACAACTGAGCACTGAACAAAGTTCAGTGCTGCCCTTTAAAGCGATAGACCACACAACCTGTGTGACATCATTGAGCAACGTGCATCCACCTCCATTCAGGAATTAATAAAGTGCTAGGAGCGCGCGTGCTTAATACCAACAGAATGCTGTGGTTGAGGGGAATGCTGCAAATAGGGGAAGGGAGCAAGATCAGGTACTAGCCAAACGGGGATACTCAGGGGAAGAGGATCTATGGGGGCCATGACAACAAGCTATTGAATCATAAGGTGTACTAAGTTTTTCCACATATGGCTGAAGACTAATAAAGGTCTCTGCCTTTACTTTAGGAACAACAAACAGACTATGAATGGATCTTATCTGCCATCAAATTATGTTTCTGTGGTCACATAAAGATTGTTTTTTCTATACTAAAATTTTAAGATAAAATGAAAAGTCCCTATAGACCACATTTTAGCTAATATAGTGTAAGGTTCTTTTAAAATTACTTTACTTTATCTGATACTTCACAGCTTTGACAAAACATAACAAAACACACAAGTCGATACATAAATTATGTAGGCTGTGCAGATCATTAACACATACAATCTTGGGTCTAATGAATATGTAATCTAAGCTAAATGTAAAAAATGGACCACAAAGAAAACACAAATTATAACAACTGCAATGACATTGAATAAAAATATTGCAATAATATTAAAATAATATTAATTAAATAATATGAATAATAATATTAAAATTGAAAAACTGAATTTTGCAGTATAGCTAGGAGAGCCTAAATTGGCCCAAGAGTAGTTAGAACCCAAAACCTGGCTTAATGAAGACGCGCAGGACTTAAACTGGTGATACATTCCAGCTACAGAAATAAGCATTATCTCTCTATCCAATCCTAAAGCATTGTGCATTTAGATGTTGCATGCTATAGCAGTGGTGTCCCCCTGTTACCTGATCAGCCTGCCTATATAAACCTGCCCAGCCCTTTAGTCAGGGCCTTTGCATTGAAGTTTGTGGACCGTTTTGCTCTGGCGCTGTGTACCTGATTCCTGACTTGCTATTTGGCTTCCTGAGTGCCTGATCCTGACTTGTTCCTGCTTTGCGCCCCACTCACAGGGTTACCTGCCGTGCACCCCACTCACAGGGCCACCTGCCATGCGCCCCATCCAGAGGGCCTCCTGCCCGTATTTGCAATACAGATCAAATCACCGTATGCCTGTGGTTTATTTCTTGTGCCTGTCTGTAACAACCCCCAAGTCATCATGCATTGTGGGGTACAGACAGAACCTGCACCTGGTCTCCTAGCAGATCTGTTTAGCCGGTTCGTGATAATCGACTAGACTTGGACGTAGGTGAAAAATTCATGTTCGTTTTTATGTTCTTTTTTTGGGGAAAATTTCTTCATATTCAACGAAATTCGCCTGTCTCCATCTTCGGTTTGTGCGAAATTCAGCCAACATTTAAATTTTTCGGAAATCCAATTTGTTCGTCCGTTTGCCTTTGGAACAAGAAATAAACAAATAGAAGAAGTTATGAAATTTGAAATTTGAGACCAATGGATGGAAGAAAAAGGGTCAAAATTAGCTTAACGTTAAGGTTAAGAATAGTGGTGGATTGGTTATATGACCTGAATTAAATTAAATAATTATCTTAATGAAATCAAAACATAGAGTGTCTTGGACACTGTGAAAAATGGAAAACTGAGGCTCACACAGAAGAATCTTACTCTGTAGAATGCTCAGATGCGGGACAGCAGTGTCCTATAAAGCAGTCACAGTAAAATGAACGGATCCCCCGAATGCTCTGCTCTTATTTAGACTCTCTTCATTACTAGCTTGCTTTTTTTTTCTTTGAATGATGCAGCACAGCCATTGGATAAGTCCTCAGCATGAAGACAGGAGTGAGCCGATTGGACAAACGAAGAAAATCTCACTTAATGTCCCTCCTCTCAGTACAGGCAAAATGGCAAGAGTCTCCTCCTCTGGGTGTAGTTAAAATGGCCGTTGCAGCAAAGGAACGAATAAATGAATGAACAAAGATTTTCATATTGTGCACATTCATTTTTCGTTTCTTTCATCCAATATTGCATTCTTTGGTTCATTATTCGGACAAATCGGTAAAATTCAGGAGGAAAACACATTCTTGCAAAAACAAATGTGCAAGTCTACCATAGACAGCCTTAACCACAGCAGGAACTTCAACATTCAGGCTTCCAAGTAGAACACAAAGGGCAGGAAGCAGGAGGTCTCAGCAGGAACCAGCAAATAAAGGTTAAAACTCCTCCACATACAAAAATAGTTTTTTTGATTGCAAATTTCAATCTACTGCATGTTAAATAACACCAGAGGTGCACCCCTATGAACGAGACATGAGGAGATCTCGTTAAACTTAGTGCTTATTAATAGGTGCTTATTCATTTTTGTTGCGAACAGATGACAATGTTTGCAAAGACTACAAAGGCAAAAAATCAAATTAAAGAGATCAGCAGACGTGAGTAATAAGTGGGTTATATTAACTCTATAGGGTTTGATGTGAGCCACAACAGCACTTCACATTGTCGTAGGCTGGCAG
Organism: Spea multiplicata; assembly: GCA_009364415.1. Taxonomy (NCBI): domain Eukaryota; kingdom Metazoa; phylum Chordata; class Amphibia; order Anura; family Pelobatidae; genus Spea; species Spea multiplicata. Next base: position 14,118 of record VKOC01022784.1, read on the forward strand.
CACTCTAATAGTTAATCAGGTTCCTGATGTGGATTTTAGTCCACAGTGATTTGTATACAGAAGAGAGTTCATTAAACAAAGGACTGTACCTTTGAATATTTTTTTTTACATGACAATATATATTATGGCCCTTACAGCAATAACGTTGCTTTGGCATTACGCAACTTAGTATTGCAATGACGCCTCTTCTTTTCTGTCCTGCATGTCGGATATTACAATCGATCTTAAGTGCCTTGTGTTCTCACTAGAATCTGTTCTTGCCGAGAACAAATACAAACACATGTGGAACCAATAGGAAGCAGACTTAGGGGTTTCTAATCACTGTACCAACCAATGTTAGAAAGTTCTCACTTAACAGATGGAACAATTAATAAAACAGTCAAGTGGTATGATTGCATCAAGGTGCCTTAAAGTGCTAACAATCCTCTTTTGTCTTTGTGCTGTGGTGCGCAGATGGATTCCCTTCTCAGAATAGGAACGCTATTGTACCCGTGTTTACTGTTGCACAGTGTCATAGTGTTTATAGAGTGCCAGGTGTCCAATGCCATTTACATTAAACTCAGATAAAAAGCTGTTTTTTCCTTTTCTTTCTGTATAATTTATGCTGCTTTCGTGTTGACATTTTTAAAGTAAATTCAGCTGGTGACAGCTTTTATTTAACCCAAACCTCTCATGCTTTGAAATCTCATACAATGCAGTTTTAAAACCTTGTAAATTCATTTAATGTAGTTTAATCCAAAATACTGTTTATCACAATGAATATCTATTATTAACGTATAAAGACAGCTTACTTGCATGTATAACAGATATATTTAGTAAAATATATTGTTCTCTATAATATGCAGAATGAAACAGGCTGGACAGGTTATATAAGTATAAAAAATGCCTGCCCTTTGGGATGTCTTTTTTTTATTTGTATGAAACAATAATATCATTCATATGTTTATTATCAATCTATTTATCCTGCCTAGGACAGTGCCTCCAGCCTCCCCCTTCATGGTTGTTGTCAATACTGCTTACTAATGACATCATATGTGGTACTAAGGACATGCAGTACATGTTAACAGGGGCTACAGAACATGTGCCAGTTTCAGCGCTTTATTGTCCAATAGGACTATCTGCCCTGTTTTAGTGATCAAAGGATGGGTGCCCCTTCGGACCTGCTTCTCTCGGCTACGTCACTGGTGTCTATGAAAAAGATAGCTAACCCCTGAACCCTTCATCCCCTACTATAACCCATTGTTTTAACCTGGTATGGGTATCCTGCATCTGATCCACCCCTGAATCCCTCATCTCTTGCTATAACTTCTTGTTTTCACCTGGTATGGTTCAATCCCATCTGTCTCCATAGCCTGCTGATTTGAAAAGGTTAACTTTTGTGCCCTCTTGTTTAGCCTAATTGCAGTTGTTAAGACAAGGTATGAAGCATCTGCATCCTATATGCAATCACCTTCACCGACAACTTGTGAGGTAGCCATATAAATTCCTAGGCCTTACTTGGAAACAACCTTCCTTGGAAATGTAGCTGCAGTGGCCTCATCTCCAGTGAGCTCTTTATAAGTGGACAAATAAGAGTTACACTGGACTCTTTATAAGTGGACAGATAAGTGTTACACTGGATCTTCTATCTTCGTCTGCATCTCTGCCCACAAAAATGATGGCGCTTCTGGTGACGTCCTTTCCTTGATCCTTCAATCGGTGGAGGGGACGTCACCAGAAGTGCCGCCATTTTGCCCTCAGATGGCACTTTTGGTACAGATGGAGTGTGTGTTAGTGGATAGGTGTTTGTTAGTGTGTGTGCTTGTAAGTGTGTCTAGGTGTGAGAGTGTGTGTAGGTATGTTAGCAGGGCAAGGGGCCACTTGGCTTTGCCTGCCCCACAAAAGAATTAGCATAACCAGTTTTTCCATGGACTCCATCTTTTTTCTATGTGTAAGCAGTTTGGCACTGCTCCTTTTATATGCTGTTTCAGGAGGTCAAAATGTGTTGCTTCTAGAAAACCACGAACTGCAAATCGTTTTGGGCAAATATTTTTTTTCTGAAGCATTTGCTTGCTTTCTGTAGATAAATTTACATACAGAACCCAAAATCATTGTAGTTATGATTTCAGGTGGCTAAGTGAATGAGGGACTAGACAAGCTGCATGTGTGTTTAGGCTTAAGCTTTCAGAACAGTTTAAATAAACAGAGGGTTGCTTTATGACTGTTTACATACACGCTGAAAAGCAATGAAAGATGTACACCTTACTGCATAAGTACGTATGCATTTTAAAAGCATTTTTTATTATGTTAATAAGGACCAAAATAAATTTGACATTAAACAACGGAATATAAAAAAAAACTTTGTTAACAAATTTTAACATACTACATGGCGGTTTATGGAATTTGTGTAATATGAGATTTTATCTCATCAATTGTTAAATTCAATAAGCTTTGGGCATTCGAAAATATTTTAAAAAGCTGTTAAAGGGGCTGCAAAGTTTGCATCACTGATCCTGAAATAATAGACATGAACGGACTTTGACCCTTTATGGCTAAAATATAAGTTCAAAAATCTATTCTATATTACTGTGGTTCTCGTTTATACAGATAGGCAACTTCGTAACTGCTGCTGACCATTTACTTTGACCCATACTGGCACTTGGCTTTGCTTTCTGTGGGCCTGATGTTTACCAGGTGGACCCTGGGAGTTGGATGAGCTCTTTGAGGTGTTTGAGAAATTCTGTACTGCCAGTTTCGAGGCAGTAATCTGTTGAAGACAAATATCATCAACAATTCTTGCTAAAGTAACCCATATCCCCCTCTACTAAACTTAATAAAAAGAGGTGTTCACTTAACAGAGCTTTGTATTACACATTCAATAAATGCTCCAACCCTAAAATTGTTGGTTGGTCATCTGTTAGTATTTACAGTATACCTTTTTTTCTCTATGTCCTCCTTTAATAGAACTGGACTGTAAGGTACATATAGTTTTATGCCAAAATAAGGCATTTATATCAAGAAATGCTATGGAATGGCTAGCCAACAAGTTTACAAGCTACGTTTATGAGATTAATGAGAAAGTAGTAGCCGAGACAAATGTGCATGGGGTACGTGTGAGTATCTAGTGTTTGTGAGGGATATCTATAAGGTTTATAGTTTTAGTTTCAAGATGTCCACTCTGTCTCATATTAAGCCCTAATCACAGACTTAATCCACTTTCATAAATTCATACTACTGAGATGCCATCAGTGACTTGATTGTTAAATATATTGATGCATGCATATGCAGAGTCACTGTAGATCCATGACATATCTGATAAATTGTATTTCTAGTGTTATATAGCTTTTATTTGAATGCACATAAAAGATGAATGTCATATTTCATTTTCAGAAAAGTACTGTGCAGGGAGTGTTTAAGAACAAGTGCTTGAAGGATGGATGTATGATAACATCAATGTGATTCCTTGTGGGTTCAGCATAGCTGAAGGATTAACCAGTTGTCTCATATTGAACCCAACAGCAACAGGGCAGATTGTTTTGTAAATAATATAGGTTTCTGTTACTACTGTCATTTCTAATTTTGTATTGTGAAATGTCATGTATGTAACTGCACTAGATTTCATATTAATGTAAGCGATATTTTTTTTTTCTACACACATATTACATGATTTAAAGTATAATACATTTCCTTCCAGTTCCCTTGAGGATTGAATCTTAGAAACATAGATCCAGATAGGTACATTCTCTTGATTTCAGGCACACAGCCAAGGAAGCAAGACATATGTGCTTCTGGCACCATGTTATTACGGCATCATATTCTAGCTCTTTGCTAAATAACAAATATTTTTATATAACTGTCCCATTAAAAGTACTCTGCTGTTATATCTTTGTGTGCGGCACAATGTCCGTAGTCATTCCAAACTTTTATATCATGGTATGTTCTAAACTGTATTATATAACAGCAGGATGCAGGTCCAGACCACGCCAGACTGGCTAACTGGCACACTGGCCATATGCTTGGTGCCTGATAGCATTGCATTCTTACCCTAACTGCCGTGGCAGATCAGGTCATCAAATGTGTAGCTGCACATAGGGAGAGTATAAAAGTATAATGTACGTCTTTAGTTGCCACTGTCCTTAAAGAGCCAGAATTTAGTCATCGTTATTCCAGCCCTACGCATGAACCTGTCTTGCACTGGTGCATGTATTTATTATATACATGTTCCCATCCACCCTATAGAGAAGCAGTGACTCCCAGAGATTATATTACATGATCAAAAGTACATCTTTAAACGTTCTATTGTAAGTTGTTGCACAAAAAAAGAAATAATACTAAAAAGACAGCATACACTTTCAGAATGGCCAAGAAAGACTTCTGAAAGAACACATTTGTTTTGGTTATGTATTGTTTTGCTAAGACCGCCTGTGTTTTATATTTTCTCATTGTAAAATGTGGCACCTTTGTACGGTATGTTCTCTCTGAAAGCCAAACAGAAACTTGTCATCGTGGTTTTGAACACACAAGGCCTCTCCTTTCTCATATTTCAGCTAAACAGTTCCCATTTGGGCTGAACAACATATCACATGTCATAAATCACTGCCTGAAAGATTTTTGGCAGTAACTCAGCATCCCCATGCAACATAAAGAATGTTCAAAAAAATTAAGGTTATAGCAAGGGTTTCTGAGATACAAGTTTGGTGTAGTTGAAACATCGAACAGATTCCTTATACTGAAAATAAGCTTTAAAAAAAAGAATTCCTTGTGGTGCAGTTTTATTTTGTGTACAAAAAAAATAGAGTGCTTAAAACTCCCGGAGTTATTTCCAAACCACATGACAAAAAAAAATATAATAAACAACAACGCTGTGTTATTAAAAAAACAAACAAAAAACAAGGCACAGCATACCGTAAATCAGAAATCAGTATTGAAAGTTACCACAGCCACAGCGTGCTGTTAATTTTTGTTTTGTTTTTAGTTTGTGTTATGCATTCCATTTCAATGACCTGCGCTAAGTTCTCTGTCCACTAGTAAATCTTTCTTTTTGTGTGTATGTGTGTGTGTGTGTGTGTGTGTGTGAAAGTAACGGAAAAAATTAGAAACAGTGAAAAAGGCTCACAAGCAAAACCGGCAAGAAATATGACTGTAATACAATACATGCATCAGTAAACAGATTCCTAAATAAAGAAATTCCATGTCATTATAAATTAAACAACACAGGCGCATGGTTAGCTGCACAAGGAGTGGAGCAGGTCTGGTCCAGACAATGGATTAAGAGACTACATGGGTTGGGAGTAGGTATCAGGCAGGGACTGAGTATGGCTAAACATTGTTCCCTTGTTCCAGAGAAAGAAGAGAGTGAGTCTGCGACCCATGGAAGCAGTACTTCTGGGTCAAACCCGGAGAGTTCCCAGGTTGTGATGTAACTATAGTATTAGCATCTATTTGACTCTCGTTTACCACAAATCTCCATGGAGAATAGAACGTTATGAAGACGTAGCCCAAATTAGTCGGTAATTATTAAAATTTAAAGTAATATTAGCTCTTAATTTCCCTTGCAGTACAATCCAACTGTGGTCCTCTTCTCTCAAAAACATTAATCCTGAAGACCAGCAAGCGTGAAGCCAAAGGTTCCAGATCTGTAATTGTCTATCCAAAATGAAACGATCTCCTGTTGCACTGTGTTTGATAGACATAATCTAGATTTTAGAATTACTATATTATTTGTGTTTTAACAATCAATAGCCAAAATAGGGAAAAGAGGTTTACACCTTTACATTTCATTGTAGTATATTTAATAGCCTATAAAGAAAAATGACACATTTGTCACATTCTTTGCCCTATGCCATTTTCTCCATATATACTACCAGGGGTAAAAGCACTTTTCGGTGCAATTTTTTAACCACTTAATGACTATTTGAAATTATCTAATGCAAAAAATAAGGATTTGCATCTTTAAACTTGGAAAATGCAACCGACTGCAACTGGTTCAAAATTGAATAAAAGTTGACTCAGCTGTCTATTCCACCCAGATAACTAGTTCTTCCTTGTAGCAAATTCTTGCCAAACGGGCATTTCTGGACAAGTGTAAAAGGAACAGGTAAGGGATTGATTGGAACTTTCATACCCTGCCCCGAAACCCTGCAATGAGAATCCATACCTGGAGCCACTCGGACAGATCGAACATTTTCGTGGATAACACTGTAAATCAGGGTAGAGATAAAAGTTAAGTAAATGCTGTGGACTTTGTAAGTGATGCTTGGTGCCAAAGGGAAGCCATTGTCATAAAATAATAAAACAATTATATAGGCATTTTGTATGTAATGCCAAATAATAGCTTTCTAAATTCACTATGGTTATAGCAACATTTTACTAAATAAAAACATATTAACTAATTATGTTCCAAGTATGTTCCAAATCACCGCACTGGGAGACTCCTTCACATCTGAAGGAGTAAAAAAAGTAGACTCCGAAGTGAAAAGAATAACAAACTGACTTGTTATGATACCACATCGTGTACAAAAAGGCCAGACTTTCTCTCATTCCACTTAATATCAAAACCATCTGCTGGGAAGCATGAGCCTTATAAAATTGCCGCCATATAAAAAATAAATAAAACCAAAAGCATAGCAGCTAAGAACTTTTGTTTTATTATATTAATTGCATTTCTAAGTAAACAAAATGAAAATATTCCATACAGTTTTACATTTAAGATGTCCTTAGGAGAAATGCATTATAAAATGATGTAATGTGCTATTTTTTTTTTTACAAAATGTTATTATATATTCCTCAATAAACTGACAGCACTTTTACCTTTCCTATTAAAACAGATTCCAAAATTACTACACAAAGCATGTTCTAGCTTCAAAGTTATATCCTATTAGTTATATTCCTATCATTTCAAGTAATACACAATTATAGCCAGATGTCCAACTCAGTATATCTATCAAGCAAAGAAGGGAACGCCATGCCTACCAATTTTGTAAACATAATGTTATTATGTGTCCCCTCTACAATCACTTATTTGTGTTCTTTTGAATCATGTTATTATTTTTTTTTAACCTGGGAGCTCTGACACATAAATCCAACCTTTATCAGATATTTCCTAAAAATAAGAGAGGAGCAAAGGTCTATACGAACATTGACATTGACCTACTGAGCAAGATCCACTACTCAAACTAAGTCTCCATAGACGTTACTGTGTAATCAGTCTACACCCAAATCCAGCCTAAATAAACATAGGCTTGCCTTTTCAATAAAATCAAAATGGTACATATAAGTTAATAATAGTTTTGAGTGGAATGTTCAGATTGCCTTGGAACATTGCATTTTTAAACCATAAAAGCCATACGCTCAAACCTCAGAACGCTCTAGTTTCCATCCCTGCTTCCCCAGGCCAGTTTGATTTTTCGCTGGGCAGAGGAGCCATGCCCATTCCCTTCTTATGTTCTGCCTACTCCCTTTCAACTTTCCCCTGCTCCCCACCCACTTCTCTCCCACCATTGGCTCTGTGAAGCTAGTCCTGTCTATACATTAAGTCACTCGCTCAGAAGAGGGAGAGCTCCAGGTAGACTACCCTGGGAAGTTCCTAGGTATGAATATGTTGACCGACCACCATACAGAACAAAGATTAGCAAGATGATACATGTCTGCTAACATCCTGAGGCCAGTTAGTAAAAGCAGCTGGAAAACGATCTATTGCCTTCAGGAGAGACTTGTAATGTCTACAGTTTACTGGTCTGAGGATGCATTTGACTTATCTGGGTAAGGTCCTATCTGTGGTAAGGAGAGAGATGTTTGAATCGGAAGCTCCCAGTCAAGATTTTATTTACATAACAATTTATGAAATACATAAATATCAATCACTTAAAAATACATATTAGCTGTCTCCATTGTAAATGATGGACAGATTCATTGTGACAGTTTTGTTGAGTCAGTGTATATTTGTCAAGTTTGAAAAAAATTGGAGTAAAATATTTTCAGACTTAAAGAGCTGAAATTTGATTTTTTATTTTGTTTTTTTACATCTATTTAAATATGAAATAATGAAATCTATTTTTATCAAATATGACAGAAACCAGCCCATAATTGCTACTGTGCATGCAAAAAATAGTTTTGTGCAGAATCACTTAAGCAGAAATTGTCAATGTTTTCTTAAGCGTGGGCTCTAATGATTTAAGCAGCTCTGTGAGTGAGAGAGTAGCTCACATCTAGAAAGTTAAAGGAACAGTAAAGCTTAAAAAGAAAAAATATTTTAAATGACTTGTAGAAGTCATTTTAAGCTAATCCTCCTAAAACCTTTTATAATGATTCAAACAATGTGAATTCCTGCCTAAATGAGGTGTTACTTACCAGGACAAAGAAGGGTTGATGCATCTCCTGTGTGCAATTCTCCAGGAAAACCACTGATTGTGGTGACAATGAATATCTGGCTGGTGCAGATCCTTTCACCATTGAGCGAGATTTCAGTGAGGGAAGCGCCACCTGTACGTCTCATGCCTTGCAACGTTTGCCTACTTCTACATGACAATCTTTTTATAGTCACCTCATCTCTCTTTTTTATTATTGAATTATTATTCATTGAACTTGCGCTCACTGGAAATGCCACAGTGGGAAACATGGGTTGATTTTTGGCTCCCAAGTCCCTTAAAAGACTTCAGTAGTTCTGGACCAAGAAGATCTGGCTCTTCCTTGGTTTTACCAGAAAGAGAAGGAAAGGACTAGGGGGTGGAGTAGCCCAAGAAGAAGAAAATTGGGCACTTGGTGTCCTCTGTGGCCTTACAATGGAGCACAGTCACCATCTTCACCATGATAAAGTAAACAATTGACAGCAGTAAGCCACACACTTGCCCTTTTCAGTCCTTAATATTTAGGTTTCACGCTTTATGATGCTTTCAATGCTGTGGACCAGAGAACCTACCTGCCCTGCTGTGTGTGTGTGTCCCAGATCCCTCTTAAGGTAGCAAAAGCCTCTCATCCAAAACCTTGTGGCTGGCTCTGACTACTCTCTCCATTGCCTCACCCCTTCCCTTTTGTCTCTCCATAATAACCTGAGCAATGGCCACAACTCTATTACGTGCTGTGCTGTGTCGACTATCCATACATCCTGGTCCTAACTCTATGATTGACTCTTCCATCCCAAGAAGTGACCTATGAGGTCTGGAAACCTTTTATAACTTCATCTTCTATGGTGTACAAATTAAAGGTGTCAACTTTGACTTTATATATAAAGACATAATTGATGGTGCCGTACTTTAGCTAAAATAGTAAATGATATATAATAGTTATTCAATTGGTTAGCGCTGGAAAATACATCTTATTCTGAGTGTTGTAGCTTCTTTAAAATAGTAAATATTTATGATGTATTTTACTTAAACTCACTGAGTTTTGACATTAGAGTGTAGTGCTCTAGGGTATAGTCCATGTGTTTAATGATCTCTACAAATTATTATTATTTATTATTACTACATTATATTTATGTAGTGCCAATAGAGTATGTAGGACAATACAATGAGGTTACACATGTACAGAAACAATATATACATGACTTGAGGTAGCCCTATGGTGGAAATTATAATTACTACATCTGCTGAGTTCTTGATGTCAAGGTAATTGGCTGTAGATTGAACATATGGTAAGGACCACATTGGCAATGGTGTGATCCCTCCTACTCATTTCACACACCATCCTAGACATGCCGACATGTTGGATACCCTCAACAGTTTTATGGATCTTCTTTTAAAAGCAGTCCATGGCATGTTAACATCCACAATGATGACAGTATATACAATTACTTCCAATAATTTACAATTACTATGGAATATTCATATTTTATTATTGGTTGTCATCTCTTTAGAGGCAACACTACAATCATTGAAACCACAAGTTCTGCTGACAACAGTACACATTTTTGGCAAATGTTTAATGAAGCAATAGTGATTTCAAGAACCACATATTTAAAATGCAGAAGTCTGAACTTAAACAAACTCTAACCATATTAGTTTTGACAAGTGTAATCAGAAAACATGTTATAATTAAAAATAAGGCATTATGTAGTACGATAGCAGGAATAATACAATTATTAAAAGATTGATTATATATATAGTTATATATATATATATAATATATATATATATATATATAGTTAGTCAGTAACACTTGACTTTGTTTCCAAAGTAACCAATGTTAAACAATTGAATAATTATTATTATAATATGTTTTTGCTTGAGTGCAATTGGATCAAAGAACATTTTTAGGCTCGTTGCCAGTTGATAAAACAACTAAAGACACTTTCTTGGAGGTGTTGCTTGAGAAATCCAAGAATCCAGTATTGACTAAAATGGCCAAAATTATTACAATGAATCAAACATTTGTGTTGAAAATAAATAGAAATACCAAACGTTCCTCTTGCTTTATTACTTGGACATTGAGTTCGACCCTAACAATTTCTTTATCCTAGGTGTATACAGTTTTAATTCTCAAACATCATATACATACACATGAACATGTACAGCTAGTTTTAACAGTTCAACGCATTCGGTTACTGAGATTTTAGATTACGGTTATAAATACCAGCCTTTTTAAATATCATAAGACAAATGTTGTTTACAGTAAAAGACACACAAAATTAAATATCAGTTAAAAGACAAGGCACTGCTTTTGTTGTTTTATACGTAATTTTTTTTCTATCTATAAAATCCAAGCTTTGAATATTCATACCATCAGTATTGTGTTTGGAATAGGTTATCCTTAAGCAGAAATGTCAGTTTTCCCATATCTTACATTTAGGGGGGTAACTAGAAACCACAGGGCCCTGTTGCAAAAATTGGCCCAGCCCCCACAACAGCTGGTATTGCTATTGTTGCCCACAAAATTGTCATGGATCCAGCCCCAAACGCTCCAAACAGATACGAAATATCCGTAGAAATTGAAACCAAGACAAAGCTGACCCGTCCTCATGCAGCAACAGACGCCCCACCACATCAGGCCGACATTCCAAAAATTCCAAGCAACCTCGAACCGGACACAGCACTGACACAAGCAATGGATACAGTACAACATCACATCCTTTGCCAAGCGCATCCGTTTTGGACCGCCGTAAACGAATAGACACCATCTCCTCACTGACCACCACATCAGACCGTTGGAGTCCGCCACTGCCTGCCCGACTCCTACTTACCAGCTCCCCTATCCGGAAACCCCCAAAAAACGCCAAAATAAATGCCAGTCCGAATAATCTGGACTCATAAACCGAGTAGCACACAAGGGGTAAAATATCCAATACCTTCTGCAACACCTGAACAGAAACTGGACGCCTAGCATCCCCAATCCCAACCTTCCTCCGAAATCCTTTCAAAGCCTGGCGTAACAAAAATTCCTTACTATGATCCCTCCAACCCAAAGTTTCAAAGTTTGAACAAAAACGCCAGAGCCAACATATTCCGCCCTAAGGCTGCAGATGAAGCCCCTTTGGAAACTAAATCAAACAAAACCACAGCAACACATCCAGCTGTTCCGCATCCGTACTAACAGAACACATACAGAAAACCAACCAATCCCATTCCTCCCAGACCTTACCATATGCGGACCACGTTACCGGCGCTAAGTATGCCTTCACACCTCCAGCAAGCAACTTGTCCCTAATCGCCACATTTCGTCTGGACAGACAAGACCCGAGTCCTGAGCCCCAGGCGCCACCTCATGAAACCGCTCCCACTGAAAATGAGATAGGGAGTCCGCTATAACATTAAAAAAAACAGGAACATGCTCAGCCCGAAATACCACATTAAGAGACATACAGAACAGAACAAACTTCCACAACAACCGTACCGCCGCCATAGATGAAGCTGACAGCCGGTTAACTTCGTGAACCACCGCCATATTATCTGTGAAAAATACCACACTCTTATCTCGAAACAAGTCCCCTATAAAGACAAAGCAACCACCAAAGGAAAGAACTCCAAAAATGCTAAATTGCGCATGAGCGAACTGTCCTTCCAGGTATCAGGCCAACGCTCCGCGCACCATTGGCTCCCAAAAGCATGGGTATAAAGCTTCAGCTCCTCCGTGGACACTGACTCCCTACGGAAAAACACCTTGCCGAAAAACACATCCCAAACTTCCAAATCAGCTCTCATAGCTGCCGAAAGCCATATAAAATGATACGCAAACTTTACGCCCGAAGTAGCCCTAGACAAACTCCGAATGAAAATCCTGCCCATAGGTATTGCCCGACGTGCAAAATTCAAACGACCAATCAAGGATTGTAACTGCCGTAGAGTTACTTTCCGAACACCACGAAACTCATGAACCACCTCCCGAAGCGCCCGCAGCTTATCTTGCGGCAGCCTGCATTCACCCGAAACCGAATCGATCTCCAAGCCCAGAAAACAGGTAGTGGGACCTTCGGTCTTGTCCGCAGCCAGCAGAACACCAAACAACCCAGTCACCCACTCCAGCATCCGCAGCAGATAACCGCATTCCCCAAAGCCGTGAGGGCCTACACAAAGAAAATCATCAAGATAGTGTACCAAAAACCGACTCCCCGCTTCCATCTTAACTACCCATTCAATAAACGAACGGAATTTCTCAAAATAAGAACAAGAGATGGAATAACCCATAAGAAGACACAAGTCGACAAAATATTGACCTTCAAAGGAACAACCCAATTAATGATGACAATCAAGGTGAATCGGTAACAAACGAAAAGCCGATTCAATATCTGCCTTAGCCATAAAGGCATTCGGGCCCGCCTACCTAACCAACTCGACAGCCTGGCCAAATGATGCATAGGAGATGGAACATAACACCTCATCAATATCATCATTCACCAATAAACCTGTCGGGTATGACAGGTGATGAATCAACCTATACTTTCCAACTTCCTTCTTAGGTACAACCCCCAACGGTGACAACCGCAAATTATCCAGAGGGGGCCGCGAAAAAGGACCTGCCATCCTGCCTAAAGAAACCTCCTTTGCCAGCTTGTCCCTCACCATCTCTGGAAACTCCAAAACCGATTTAAAATTAAGACTACAACTTTGAAACTGCCAAACACAGAAAGGAATGTAAAAACCGTAACGAAAACCCTCAAGCAGCAACAGGGTAGCATAACATTTAACCTCACCGGGGTTAGCCCCAGAGGAGAGCATAGGTTAGGTGACTTCTCCCCAATAACACTCGCTAAAATGCTGAACCCCCTCAACCAATTCCCAAATGACTTGGGAATCTTCCTATAACGCTTTTTCTTTTCTTCCTCCTCTTAGCATCCTTCTTATCCTCCTCTTTCAAATCAAGAAACTCCTCTAAAGGTAACAGAGAAAAAATCTCCACAAACTCCCCTTTCCAAATCTTATCCTTTATTTCTTGCTTAAGATGGACCCCTAAGAGACCAGCAAAACAAACATAGACATTCTGCCTAGCCGAATCAGGAATTCCACCTGTCAACTCTGCCCGCTCGACACTGATCACCGACAAACTAGTACCCACCGCTGACACCTCACTACTATCAACACCCAGACGCAGACCACACCTGACCACAATCCGACCAACCGTGAGACCCCTTCTGCAGAGACCCCAACAAACCCCTCAATCCATCCAACAACATTCGAGTTTCAACCAAAGTTTGGGACTCACCACCGGAACCTCAGGCCGTAGCTCCTGGCACCACCCTTACGAAAAATTACTGCAGTTTTTTCTGAAGTAATACTGCAGTTTTTTGGACATGAAAAACTGCAATACTGCACTTTTATTGCAGTATTACTGCACATTTACTGCACTTTTACCGCAGTATTACTGCACATTTACTGCACTTTTTTTATATTGCAAACCTACAGTTGTACTTCAATGTACTGCAGCTTTATTGCATTTGTACTTCCGTACAAAAATAACTGCAGTACAACTGCAGTACAGTGAAGTACAAATGCAGCAAAACTGCAGTAAATGTGCAGTAATACTGCAGTAAAAGTGCAGTATTGCAGTTTTTCATGTCCAAAAAACTGCAGTATTACTTCAGAAAAAACTGCAGTATTTTTTGTAAGGGGAGGGCTGCATCCTGACGCTGCCTTCGCGAAGATCCTCCTGCAAGGCCGCACTCCTATCCCTCCCAGCCACCGCAGCTGGATGTCTCTGATGAACCGGTCAAGAAACTCCTCCCGGACTGACGGACCTTGAAGGAGATAAAAGCCGAGGCACCAACAGAGAGCCCCCACAAGATAAAGAACTCTGCCTGACAGGAATCCTGGACCGAAAACGACTCACATCCCTGCCTTCCCTCCCAGGGCTCCTGCTAGGAGACCTGGACCTAATAAAAGCCCTACCTAATCCCCTACCTAAACTTCCAAATGAAACAAATTCTTCGTCATCCTCCCTGAACAAACAAACATCCTGAGACTGGCTCCCATAGTCGGAAGTGCAACCCAGGCAGCTCACCTGCCTCTCTCTAACTTCCTCAACGACCCTAGCATCCTGTGCAATATGCTGTGCCCGGCCCAACGAAGTGGCCACCAACCCGGAGACAGCACCACAAGGCCGCCCGTGGCCTATCGTATAACTCCTATCATCCTCAGTCAGCCGCGCCGTCGCAGAAACAGCGCCTTCCCCGAACCGAAGACCTGAAGATAACGCTCTGGGGCTGTCACTAACCCTCTCCGCTGCATAAGCTGTTCCCTCCTCCCTTGAGGGGAAAGTCGATGGATTCCCGCCACTTTGTACCTCAGGGGCAGACGCACCACCAACCATGCTGCCACCTGTCTCACCCCTCGCAAACCTGACAGCACCCCTTGACCTCCCGGGGCCCGCCGCACTCGGTTCTTCATACCTGCTGCCGTAGCCGCGACCGATACCAGCCAGGTCGACCTCCATACTCTGCAGCTCTGCCAAAACCCGCTGAAGACCATGTGGGGTCCTCACAGCACCGCTCCCACGAACAACAGCTCCGCTGCGGGCTCTTATGTTAAGAAAAACCACCTACGTGTATACATTAAGGGGCAGCCATCTGAACATTGCCGTCTCATGATTTTTATTCTTATAACTCCAGATTAACACATTTAAGTTGCTGTTTGTTGTTGACAGTCAGAGAGACGTTGTAAGAGAAGGATGATGACACGAAGAAGACAAAAAAAATAGATAATGCTGCAATATGGATACACATCTAGGTAAACATCTAAACTAATTATCTCAAACAATTATACAGTTTGGCCTCCAAAATGCACAATGAATTTACTAACACTAGGTTGTGATAGCTTGCTTTAAATTTTAGTGCACATTTAGTTAATATATCGCATGTTCCGCAGAGTTCACTCCCGTTGCATCACCTGGTAAAAAAATCCACAGTAGTAACAGCTGTTACAAATAGTTTGTTATATTGTGAATTCATAGACACAGACCACACTCATTCAAATTACAACCTATTACCAGATATGAAATAATTCTTCTTCCAAGGAACTTGTGGTAATGTGGTATACAACTTGGAAAGGCCCTGCAGTTTCTCTATCATTAGAATTGTTAATAGAAAAATATTTTTTCACGTTATTATTAAATGTTTGAAACAGCACTGTGCAGCTGGCTGTCCATATTGCACAATGATTTTGGCATTTTGGAGCCTTTTGTCTATCAGGAGGGTCAGAGTAAAGCTGTCCCTTGATACCTTAGCTGTTCTTGAAACCTTTTCTCTGGATGTGTTAATGTTGTACGGCCTGCTATGCAGTTAGATACAGACAGATGTGTTTAGAAGTCGTACTGTTTAATTTAAAGCTTCCAGCAGAAGTTATTGGTGGGAAGACAGAGATATATTAGGCATGGTAATTCCAGAACATTACAAATGAAGTCCCCAAGAACCTTATAACTCTTTATAAATGCCAAATAAATAGGGAAGGCGAGGGTATTGATGGAAAACAAAAGAAAATCACCATCATTTTTCATTCATAAAAAAAAACAAGACAACTAATCAGCTTCCATATTAGTGCTTTTAGTGCTTATATATATATATATATATATATATATATATAGTGACAAAATGCCCCTTAGAGGCTTTATTCTTATTTATTGATTTATATAGCATCATAATATTCCTCAAACCTCTTATAGTCTTCTAGAGTAAAGAAACATGACCATTAAGCAAGCCCAATATTTAAGTGTGTTTATTAACACAACTAAAATCATTGTTTCTTGAGCACTAGCTATATATGTTTCACAGAAAAGGTGCATATATCATGGTAGGTCTTGTCTACCTCCACAAATAATTTTACCATGGACTTTTTGGTACAAATTAAAATTGGAGAGTATTTTACATTCGGAAACATTGTCACTGACCCTCATCCACACTCTCATGCTCTTTTACACACACTCATCCTCTCTCTCATACACTCACACTCTCTTATTCATGTTGTCTTACGCTCTCATTCACTACCTCTTTCTGAATGTCTCCCTACCTTCTCCTTCAACGGTTTCTGTGTATCTGCCTCCTTGCTGCTCAGCTCTTATTGCATCTTCTTGTTCTTCTGTCTTCTGTCTTTTTTCTTCGTCTGCAGCTTCTTGTGACTTTGTCCGCACAGTCAGGTTTAGTACACGAAATGGGTAATCATATAAGCCAAGGTCAGTTTCACGAAGCAGATAGTCACACAAGCCATGTACGGTGCACAGGTAGGACAATCAGATACAGAGTCACTGGAAAAGAGTGTAGTCAGCCAAGGATTAATAACAGCTCAAAACGAATTCAAACAGTGCCTAGTCTGCCCCATCCCTTGCTGCATGTCACACGCGCGCCTCCTGTATTTTCACCCCGACAGGGCCAGGCAACGTGAAAAAGCAGAACAACATTGTTATGGAGTAACTGAAAGGTCTAGTTAACATCTTGCCCTTTTCTGTAAGTTACAGACTCAGTGGCTGCCAAGTTCTATGCTATACAACTTACACACATTTGTCAAGTTCATTAAAATTCTACCAAGCATTTGGTTTATGGATATCATGAAGTGGTTCTGATGTAAATATAAAATATAACAATCTGTGCACATATTTTAACACATATAGCAATTTAATCAGGAGATAATAATTTTAATGTTCGTATGCTCAATGTTACAATGTGAAATCACTCTCATGGCCATACTTTGGAACCCTTCGAGTAAAGCACTGTTTTTTCTGGACTCGGGATAAGTTTCTTCTTTAGACTTCTCCCTCTACCAACAAACTGAAGTCTATCTGGCATTAGTCCCACCTCCTTATAAAGCTATGGAGATGGAGAGCTCCAGATGGCCTGCTTCAGCAAGTTCTGAGGGCAAATTTTAAAAAAGAAGAGGGCAGAACAAAAAATAATTAAGTGCAAAAAATGGTAATGGTGTATGAATTAGGCTCACAAATGTGAAAATTAAATACTTTTTGAACTGGTATGTCCAAAGAAGTACCAACAGAAAAAAAAAAAAATGTATTTTTAATTATGATCACCTTAAAACGTGCAAGCACTGCCAAGTTAAAAATTGTTGGCTGAGCTCAGGCCAATTTAGACTGGTATAAAAATATATATTATTATTATATTAACATAAACCTTAGCAACATCATGTAACAAGCCATTTCCACTATTTTAGTCCCTGATTTACTGTCCTCAGAGGCCGTTTGCAATATGCTTTTGCAGGCACGCCAAGTATTTAATTTATGTAAGTTTGAAAAACAGGTGGAACTTGACAATACAATTACGCTAGTATTATTAATCAAGCAAAGCAAAGAAAGCTAACTAAACCACATCCCAAATACAAGCACACACCGAATATGAATCCCCAAAGAACCATGTTGTTCTGGATACAGTGCATTTGTATTTATATATTCTATTTACAGAATCTCGTGGGCTCATTGTGACTTATATATATTTATATATATATCATTTTTTCAGCAACATGTGCTGCAATTGTATGCAGTTTTCTGCTTTACCTGAAGCATATTTTGTTATCCACATATTACTTTGATAGCAGATTTAAGTATGCTGATATTGATACTCCCAAGTTCCAGTTAGTGAATCAGTTGTGTATTTTGAACATAACACAGTACCCAGATGAATTCCAGAAGTAGGAATTCCATTATCATTATTATATGATCCATTATCATGTTTTATTATATATTATTATATATCAATATACACGCATTTCCCTATGTAGAAATATGGAAAATGATGGCAGGTAAGAAACATTCAGCCAAGCCAGTCTGCCCATTTTTCCTGATGCCATGACTCAGACCTTAATCAGCCCTGGGTTCTATACAACCCAGCCTTCTGTTTGCTTTTATTAGTACCCTGAATGCTACATTCTGCTTCAGGATTATTACATCCCAAGTTAAATTTTTTTTAAAAAAATTATCAAACTGCAGCTACCATACTCTCAATCATTCTTTAAATTTACTTAAATCACTTGTCATGGGGCTTGTTCTAGCAATGTCTACTCAGTTCCAGACATGTCTTACCATTAAAACCTTGTGTAATATCACTAATAAAAAGTATTGGTCCCAATACATATCCTTGAAGTACCCTAATAGTAAAAAGACCTTTCACTGAATATACGCCATTAACTACAACCTTCTGTCTACTCAACCATTGTCTTATCATTGTCTTATCAATCTATTTTAATATCCACAGTCAAACATTGCAATTTATTTAACAGTCTTTTATAAGGGATAGTGGCAAATGCTTCACTGAAATCTAAGCTATATCTACTGCTCATCCCTTAAGTTAGTTTGACAAGTTCTTCCTACACAAAGGAATAGGAGCTAGTAGTTAAGGTCTTTAGTTAGAATGGATCACATTTGTGCTCCGGGTCGTCGTTAATAAAAAAATAAGTCATACTAAAAAAGAAAAGAGTGTAACTAAATGCATTGGTTTTTGTTAAGACTAAATGTCCTTTTTTAGGATGTAAGTGTTTTGCCAAGGATCCTAGCAACCATTGTCTTTAAGGGCACAAAATAAAAAGATGGCAGATCCATCTCAGATGGTTTTATTTGTTTAACATTTTTATAAAATAAATCCTTGCTCTTTCAGGACAATAAAACTAAACATATAAGTTGCCCTCTACAATTGGGGTGGTTTCCCTACTTTCAAATGTGCCACAACGTCTTTGTAGCAGAACCAAAAAAGTATAGCAGTGTTTGTAGAAGTCCAGCTCTCTTAGCTGGGGTAGAGAAGAAGGTCAACTGGATCAGCCTGCTCCTATTTAAACATTTCTGATAAACACCAGGTGAGCTGCAGCTGTCTTTTCAGTTACAAATATAACACTTTAATGTCACCTATTGGGCACATTAGCTTTCTGGACCTCAGAGGTCTCTTGGACCGGTTTGGCTGTGTACTCATGCATTAAAACAGTTCCATGAAGTTGGGAATCCTTTCAATACCATACTTGGTTTGTGAAATTGATTTTTAATTCAACTAATGCAAGACAGATTAAAATATAATTCACAAAATTAACTAATCCATAACAGTTTTAAAGGGTCAATTTAGCTTTTCCCATAGGAAACACTTGCAGTGACCCATTTCTAGCTCAGAACCAGTTAAGTCTCATTGAAGTGGAGGAAGCATTTCTGTGAGCTGCAAAGCTTAAAATAACTCACCCACCACAACTTGTAAGTTCACTTTCAACAGTTTACAGGAGACAGAGTATACTTGGTGAAATCACTCTAAAAGTGTAGAATTCAATGAAATGGAAGGTGGCATCCTATAATACATACCTTTCACATACATGGTGCCATTATATATAATACAGTGTACTATATCATTTAAGCTGCATCACGTTTAGTAGGCAAACTTTAAAGTACCGGTAATAATCCTGCAGACGGGTATTAATATTTTGTAATGTATTCAGTATTTCACCACATACATCCTGTAACCTTTAAAATAAATCTCTTCTTCTTAGTCATTAATTCACTTGATTAAACATTCATACATTAGGTTAACCAAGGACAGTATGACAAAATAACAGTATGTGCAAAAAAATATACAAATGTGATGTATGGGAGTATTGTTTATTTTAATACGTATGGTTCTTTGGTTTGTAACGGTTTTTTTTCTACCATCTTGATAATATATCAGGACAACTCCTTTACAGGCATATTTGCACAAGTCATTATATTACTCGACTTCAAAGCTGAAAATACATCAGCACAACACAAAATAAAATAAAACATGTGTTAAAAGTAACTATGATTTTCCATCAGGGTTTTACTAATAGTAACAAAAGAAAAAATGCACATATTAAGTACACACTCTTTAGAAAACCACATTGCGTTGAAAAGGAAAGTTCCCATGCATCCACCAACTCCTTTATATGGTTATATCAAGAGATTCTGCAGGCAGTAAATGCAAGTAAATGAAAGGATGCTTGACAAGAGTAAAAATAAATACAACAGTGTCAAACCATAGCTGTCTATCTTATTATTAATATCGGCGCACAGTGTATAAGAACATAGAGACAATGCAGGAGGTGGGGGATGAGGATAGCATGAGTAGAATTTATTGTAAGATAACTAGGTGATTACAGTGTCCTGGTCTTTAGAAGAGTATTAAGTATGCATGGAGTAAGGAGAAAATAGTAGATTAATGAATGGGGTAAAACAAAGGTAACCAAAGCCTTAGTGGGGCAAAAAAAACACTATGGGGTGGGGAATAAATGTCCGATTTAAAATATTTACTTTCTTGCATGTTGGTAGTCAGAAGTGCCAGATTGCAATTTAATGTAAAAAATGATCAATTCAATCTTCTGATTTTACTAGTGGTCATGAAGTCACATTGATTTTAGAATAGGGCAGTTATTCACGATGAAATGCTCCATATGTCATAGTTCATCTCTCTCTTACTAATGTGAAAGCAGGCTACTTTCCTCTCTAAATATTCCTCAGCTAGACATGTCTAAATAATACGGGAAAAGAACCAGGCTTTCCATGGAATTGTTATGGTGGGAACACTTGCAGGATATGCTTTTTTAAGTGACCTCTCTCAACCCCACTGCAAGCCGAGATATATAACATACACTGTACTTATCTTCAGAAGGTTTTGGGCCTCCACAATCAATCTGACGGAAAAACAATATAGCACATACTTAGCTTACTTTTAAACCTAGATTTATTTGTTGAAGTTGAAAAAATTGCCCTATTTCTTCATGGAACCATATGCTGTCTTATTTGCTGGACTTATTTTGGGAGACCTACTCTTAAGTGTGCATTTTTCAGAATGTAAAGAATTACTAAAATTACATTTTCATTTTATTTTAGCCCTTAAATTCACTCTGAAATGTAGCAGACTCTTACATTGGACATGGAAATATTTTTTTTGTTTAATAAACAGTACATACATATCTTAAACTTTTCAATTGGGCTCCCCCAACTCATTTTTAGAACTCTCTGGGCAATTATATTAATTTATGGTGCCATCTGTCTTTTTCCCTTTGATCTCCCTACGGTATCATTACAATGAAACAGCACTGTCTTTCCTACTTAGCAGTTGGGTAAAATTACTCAAAACTTTCCCAGAATGTTTAGAATTGAACAAACAAAAATAATGTACACAAATTAAAATGATTGTTTAACTACCATTTCAAAAAAATACACAAAAATGCACTAAACGTACTAAACATACTATAATGGGCGTCCCTATCTACACAATATTTTACAGTGTATAAGTTAAACAATAATCATCTACTGTACATTGCAATCATTCCTTATTGGACCTTGGGTTATCCAGCTAGTGACAATGGCTTGTCATTCTAGCTCATATTATTAGACCTTGTGCTCTACTCAAACTCTGTATAGGGTAGCAGGCATAAAAAAACATAGCAGACAATGTAACAGTCAACTCGGAATAAAAAAATGACCTTGTGCCCCTATTTCCAAATCTACACCTAGAATTCTTGAACTAGTTTGGAAAAGAGGTTTTGGGTTTCAAACAGAATTTTAGATAGAAAAGCCCATATTTTAATAATGTAATGTTATATTTACATTTTGTATTGATGACCCTTTCCACAGATTCATCAGTCCCACCAGAGGAATAATTCACTCAGTGCCATGTCCTGTGCATCCAGGGTGGGATGTCAGGAAGGACTGTTTGCTTTTATTATAGGTTAAACTATAAGTTTTCGTTTCCATGTGGAGGTATGATGGCCCTCGGTGTAGATTTAAAAGACCACATTTCTAACTGCTTATGTCATTACATATATCATAAAACATTGGATGGCCACATGGAAAAGGTGATATTGTCTAGACAAAACAAACAGCTTTCTATTGATGGGTTGTTCAAAATGCAACATTACGGTTCAGAAAAAATATAATAATAAAATGTTGTTACTCTTCACTAAAGAAAAAAAAACACAGAACAAACGCAAAATCTGCATTAGGTATAAAAGCTTAAAATCTATTGCAATCCAGACAATAAAGGAGTCATCTTTATCAAGTTTGCTTTTTTCTTTCCATGGCTAACACAGTACAATTTTATACATCATTGGAAACTTAAAAATGTTGCTCTCATACATCCCAAATCACTACAATATTATTTTATTATACAAATGTGCACAATAAAATAGCCTCAAAAAACCTTCTATTACACATTATGTGTAGTTGAAAAATCAACTGTCGAAGCCATTGTAAAGCATCTGCATCTAGTTCCACTGTTTTGTTCTCTACCCTGTGTCTGCCTCCCTTGATTTGTCTTCTACCGTCTTTGATTCCCCTGTCTGACACTAATCAGACTCTGGTTTCTACACCAAAGGTTGTCCACTAACTAAACAAAACTTTGATTTGCCCAACCATTTTACTGCCTACATACTGTGTCCTGCTTTTTTCTTTAATCATTACTGATTTAGTAAAGACATACAAATCAAAAACTGTGAAGATCAACAAGTAATGCATTTATCTTTGATGCTGCCTTGAGCCTAACCCAGGACAGTTCCCCCAGCCTCCTCCTCCATGTCTGCTGTCCTCATGGGGATATGATGTTATATCCCAGATCTCTGTAACTTAAATGCACACTGGTCCTACTGTATGCTCTGCGCAGTCTTCCATAGTGTAAATGGGCCAGTTGTGAATATCAGCGATTTCCCTTAACTGGCAGCACTGGCACAACGGGGGGTCTGTTTGCCCCAGAACCTTTCTCCCTAGGCCTAGCTGGCTTAGGCTACAAAGCATCCCACTGCAGATCCCAGGTTTTCCCAGTCTAGCTCCTTTTGTTATGTATTAGATTCCACACCTTGATGGTAACTTATTCTTACAAGCTAAGCACTTATTTGCTACACCTTATAATTATTTACAGTGGGGCAAAAAAGTATTTAGTCAGCCACCACTTGTGCAATTTCTCCCACTTGAGATGAGAGAGGCTTGTAATTTTCACCATAGGTACACTTCAACTATGAGAGACAGAATGGGGGAAAGAATACAGGAAATCACATTGTAGGATTTCTAATGAATTCATTGGTAAATTCCTCGTTAAAATAAGTATTTGGTCACCTACAAACAAGCAAGATATCTGGCTCTCACAGATCTGTAACATCTTCTTTAAGAGTCTCCTCTGTCCTCAACTTGTTACCTGTATTAATGGCACCTGTTTGAACTTGTTATCAGTATAAAAGACACCCGTCCACAACCTCAAACAGTCACACTCCAAACCCCACTATGGCCAAGACCAAAGAGCCAAAATTGTAGACCTGCACCAGGCTGGGAAGACTGAATCTGCAATAGGCAAGCAGCTTGGTGTGAAGAAATCAACTGTGGGAGCAATTATTCGAAAATGGAAGACATACAGGACCACTGATAATCTCCCTCGATCTGGGGCTCCACGCAAGATCTCACCCCGTGGTGTCAAAATGATCACAAGAACGGTGAGCAAAAATCCCAGAACCACACGGGGGGACCTAGTGAATGACCTGCAGAGAGCTGGGACCAAAGTAACAAAGGCTACCATCAGTAACACACTACGCCGCCAGGGACTCAAATCATGCAGTGCCAGACGTGTCCCCCTGCTTAAGCCAGTACATGTCCGGGCCCATCTGAAGTTTGCTAGAGAGCATTTGGATGATCCAGAAGAGGATTGGGCGAATGTCATATGGTCAGATGAAACCAAGGTAGAACTTTTTGGTAGAAACTCAACTCGTCGTGTTTGGAGGAGAAAGAATGCTGAGTTGCATCCAAAGAACACCATACCTACGGTGAAGCATGGGGGTGGAAACATCATGCTTTGGGGCTGTTTTTCTGCAAAGGGACCAGGACGACTGATCCGTGTAAAGGAAAGAATGAATGGGGCCATGTATCGTGAGATTTTGAGTGAAAACCTCCTTCCATCAGCAAGGGCATTGAAGATGAAACATGGCTGGGTCTTTCAGCATGACAATGATCCCAAACACACTACCCGGGCAACGAAGGTCCTGGAGTGGCCTAGCCAGTCTCCAGATCTCAACACCATAGAAAACATTTGGAGGGAGTTGAAAGTCCGTGTTGCCCCACGACAGCCCCAAAACATCACTGCTTTAGAGGAGATCTGCATGGAGGAATGGTCCAAAATACTAGCAACAGTGTGTGAAAACCTTGTGAAGACTTACAGAAAACGTTTGACCTCTGTCATTGCCAACAAAGGGTATATAACAAAGTATTGATATGAACTTTTGTTATTGACCAAATACTTATTTTCCACCATAATTTGCAAATAAATTCTTTAAAAATCAGACAATGTGATTTATGGACTTTGTTGTCTCATTCTGTCTCTCATAGTTGAAGTGTACCTATGATGAAAATTACAGGCCTCTCTCATCTTTTAATTGGGAGAACTTGCACAAGTGGTGGCTGACTAAATACTTTTTTGCCCCACTGTATGTTTATTATTTATTTACATTGTACATCATTTACAGTGATGTACAATGTGTAAACAAAACAGATAACATAACAATTTGACTTACAGAAACAAGAGGTAAGGATGGCCCTTCTCAAATAAGTTAACAATATAGAAGAAGTTAGGGCAAAACGGGCAGCTGCCCCAAAACCAGTCATTCCTGGTATGCCCAATTTGTTGTCTAACACCACAATTTGTGGTGTCCGCCACCCTGTCAGCTCTCTCCAAAGGCGGACTGGACTACTTGCCATTTAAGGAGTTGGGCTGGTTGGTAAGTAAGGTAAGAGATGGCGAGAAAGAAGAGAGATTGACAGTAAACATGTGGAGAGATAAAGAGGGATATTAGGAGAGAGATAATGAGGAGGAGAGAGAAATGGAAGAGATAGAGATAAGGGGGCAATAATGAGAATGAGGGGAAATGGGGAGATGAAAAATAACTTTTTGCTTCTGTAATGTAAGCAGCATTAAATCTGAAATGGCCTGTTTTTTTTCCCAAGTACTACATCCATAGTATAAAGTACTACATACATCAACAAACAATACATAAGAGTAAAGATAATCACATTTAACAAAATATATGGGAATACAATTGGCTTACAACATACCACCCAATAGTAGCGTTTTTTCGTGGGGCAGTCCCGGTATTTTCTGGCTCTTTTATGCCGAATTTATTAATTACATGTTGTGCTCCAAATGAGGGCATTATAAATGTTACATAAAATAACAGTCTCAATCTATTGTCAGCAGCCTTTAAACTTCAAATTGACCGTGACAAAATGCATCAGTCAGTTCCCTGTGACATAAGGCTGACAAACACTTCTATGCTGCTGTTTGGTTTTAAAATGGATAGGTAAAGTAACTACTACTTTAATGACATCCATACTTTCTTAATTCAGAAGTGTCTTATTGTGTGCCTTATCTCTTCTCTTCTTTTGAGGACCAGTTATCTAGTTAACAGTGGTCTACGGATGAGCTCTATATATATAAAGTATATATAAAGTACCATACTTTAAAAACAGCTGCTCTACAGCATAACAGATTTAATCCATAATGATATGTTTATAGTGTTTCATTATAGATCTTTGATTCTCATGTGACATCATGTACATTTATTTTTCTATTATCAGCTACGTTTCATCATGCGGTATACAAGTGCATTTAATCCATGACCCATGTAGCTGTCAGTTTAATGTGTAAGCACAGCTGTCTCGTGTTGCCCTGCTATTACCCCTGCAGAAAAACCTGCGACATTCCTCAAGTCATCTCAACTTTAACCCCTACTCATTTCTCCATCCAGTTAGTGTGCTATCTATAATTCAAATAAATACCCTATAATTTATGGTTAACCAGACAGAGGTCATATTGCTATTGAAGAAATCTGTCTTACTAGTAATGATTTCTTAACAAACGTGACGCATGTGTTAACCCTTTCAGTAATTCAGTAACATTTAAACTAAGAAATAAAATTGCAAATGGTGTCCATTATGTACTGCTTTTATGACAGAATATTTGTAAAGATTGCACTCTTAAGGGACACCAAAATGATATGAGGTATTTATTTACATTTTACAAGTACCTCATATTCTTATTTGAATATTAATGTTTGTCTGTTAGAGCAGCAATCTTCTCTGTAACTATTTCAGGTGAGGGTTTTACATTGCGAAATGCCACAAAAATATTTTGGCAACATTTTGAACAAAAGCTAGTGTACCTCGAAAATGTATTTAGAAAAAACATGAGACATTTTGAAAGTGTTACTTACCCCCCTTTTGTTTCAATTACCCATACTACTCACTTAGATTATAAGCTCATGAGTGTGGCGCTCAAAACCCATCATTCCTGCCAGGAACTTTGTGTAAATGTGCTATAAGGCTATAATGGTGCTTAATAGGTAAAAGAATAATAATTTACATGCATTCAGAATATATGTGAATATGATTTTTTACTTAAATATATATATATATCTGTATCTTTGCTCATAATATATATTTTTAGTTCACAATATCATACCTACCAAGCTTATTTTTGTAAAGTGCCCACTTGCCCTAATCAATCAGCAAAAGGAAAAGGGGAAATAGTTTTGAGATAAATGGAGGGTAATGCTTTGACTAATAACATTCTACTGAGAGGATGCGAAGGGAGTGGAGGTTGGAGTACTTGAGGACCATGTAGAGGGGCTCATAAGTGGAGAGTCATCTATCTATTTCTTATTTACTATGCTTGTCTCTAGTGTAACCATGAGTAACTTTGCACCATCTCGTCTACTTTGTGCAGTAAAGCGTGATGCTAAAGATTTCGATAAAAATGTATTTGTGCATAGGTGAATACTTTCCCTAACAGTGCTTTTGCATTAAGCAAACACAAGAAGTGTTCCTCAATGACTAACTGCCTAATAATGTATGTTCTCAAGAGACACTGTAAGCAATCTTTAAACCAACATGCAGAACAGCCAAGAAACTGGGCATTTGGCGAATGTAAAATAAGTCTGTCATTTATCATTGTCACAGCCTCGTTTTGAGATACTTCCAATGATGCTACAACTGTGGCACTGAGGCCAGGAGAGCATGACTAGCAGCAGAAATACAGTCTTAATAAAATGTCTATGACCCATCATTTTTACTAGAATGTCCAAGTATTATCTATGAATGCAGTTACACCCTCAACTACATATACAAGCATAATCATCTGTAATTACCCTTTCTATGGTAATATGGTAAAGTATTTTAATTCTTTTATTTTTGACATAAACGTTATTGTTAAAGATGTTAATGTAAAATGTTATGTCTAATAATAAAATGAGATAAGTCTGTAGGAAATCTATCTATCTATCTATCTATCTGATATATATATATATATAGATATATATCATGTATATCAACACACTTATGTAAAACATTATTAAATGATTAATAATCATTAATAGCTTACAGATGTGCTAAACACAAAATGACTTTGCATTGTTTTGCATAGTCCCCTTGGAGGCTTTAGTTGGGGCTGATTCCTTTTTTTTAGCCAAAATAGAAAAAGATGTAAAGTTATATAAGCATTTGGGACCTCAGATTGTTTCATTTTCAGATGAGGTCCTGAATGTCGAGGTAACTTTTTTCTGTGTTGGCTCAATAATAAGTATCAACCTCAATGAAAGACTCCATTTTCTCTTGGGCTCATACAGCTATATCTTATAGTCTCCTTGAACATAAAATTAAATCATAATAAAGCAATGCGTGTGTCTAGTTTTGACGTAATAGTTTTGTAGTATTTATGGAGAATTTAGAGCGTCTGCAGCAGCTGCCACATTATTATATTATTATTTATTATTATTATTATTAATTTGGTGTTTTTTAGTAATTAATATTAAGTGTTTGATTATCTCATATATATTCAGGTAGGAAAACATCCAGGGAGCTTGCACATCCCCCTCCCTGTGCTCTGTGCCAACACTTTTTCATAGTGTGAGCAGAGGATGGAGCTTCCCAGCAGAACTGGCTAAGGAACAGAATGTAGACAGGTGTCCATAGCAGCTGGAGGAAGGATTTTACAATAGTTTAGCAGGCTCTAGCTGGATTAATACATCGGTGTAATTTGTTTTTTAAGGAATTAAGTCACTTCAAACCTATATAAATGAGATTTACATATTTCTGGTGGTATTTTACATGCCCTAAACAGCAAATATTTTCAGAGAACATGCTCATAGTCAACCAGCTTTTATTAGGATTGTAACACATAAATCCCAAAATTAATCTTCAAATTCCCTTAGAAAAACATCCAACCGATATGAAATATATTACACACAGAAAAAAAAATCATTTTATAAATACACAAGCAAATCATTTTGTTAAGGAAAAGATGTGGCATTAGAATTCTAAATTATAAAATAATCGCTTGAAAATTAACTAACATTGATGATAAATAGAGGCTTACAAATATCTCAGCTGATTCAGTTCCTCTGTGAGATGTTAATGTGTTCTGACAGCAGCTGGTAACAATTGTGATACAAGAGCTTTGGCCAAATGCCGTTTGAAGTGTTCATCTAGACAGCGACCTTGAAAAATTGCCCTTTATGAGGAGAGATGAGGTGTGACTTTAATCTATGTCCTCACTTAAGACTTTGTCATTTTGATAGCCCAAAGTGGCAGCTGGACTAAAACCTTCTCAACCAAATAACCTACCAAGTCTCCAGCCTCAACATCTGTTTTTTGGTGTGATTGTGTCTGTTTTACCTCCAATTGTCTGATATATCTATCGATATATATCTATATATATCTATTACATAAGTTATGGTGGGTAAAAGGTGATGAAAACCCTTCCACTTAAATATATAGATATATATAGATATATATATATCTATATATATAGAGAGAGAGAGAGAGAGAGAGAGAGAGATAGAGAGAGAGAGAGAGAGAGAGAGAGAGATAATGGTTGAATCTGAGGATAAAACAAAAAAAACAGCTAATGTATAATCTAAAATAAAAAACATAATTGCTAAACCACTAATTGACTGCTAGAGTAATAGCTGGACTAAGGGGCCAACCTTGGGCTATGAACCTATGCTTCTGCTCATTGCTTTTTTTAATTTTTTCTTTTTAATTTGCTTACATTATTTCATACATTCTTATAAACACACACTCTCACATGCACACACACGTATATAATTGTATTCCATGGTGGATGTTTGAAACCCTCAACTACTTCAGTCCAGTCACCCGTACTGAAGTTTATGAGGTTCTCTTGTCCTCCTACCTCACCACCTGCCCCCTCGACCCTATACCTTTACATCCCCAATCACCCCTTTCTGACATCCCTACCCCAATATCTACCCCTACCTAACCAATATCTTTATTCTCTTTCCCCATACTCGTTTAAACATATCAACTATCAGCTCTCATTTGATCCCACTTGCCCATCAAATTACTGTTTATTCCCTTCTCCCCTGGCATCCAAACTGCTCATACCATTAACTTATAATGAACTAGCTTGCACTCACTAAAATTACTAACAACTGCCTCACCGCTAAAACAAAAGGCCATTTCTCATTACAGCCTTTAATACAGTTGACCACACCCTGCTTCTACAAACCCTTTAATGCTCATTGCATCCGTGACACACCTCTTTTACTGGTTCAACTCTTACCACTCTGACCGTACTTTTAGTGTCTCCTTCACATTTGTTGGTATTCCTCAGGGAACAATATAATTCCTAAAAAATCAAGTAATGGAATCTATAAAAATAAGGATAAAATGATTAAAAACAGAAGAGAAGGACCAACTATCAAATATGTATGGGATATGCAAATGCAGTATACCCTATATAAAAGATATGCAGTATAATATTGTCGACATATAGATAAACAAGAGTTGCAATAAACACCACCAACAAAGCAGTTCCACATCAAGACCTTGGTGGATATTAAATGTCACATCCAGGAGAGAATTACAAGCTCCCCTGTTTTTACGGATTTTACGGTCTGCTTGGCTATGGGTATTACAGTATTTGATTTGTATCTTGCAGAGCGGCATTCCATCATAAATATTATATATGCATTTAGTAATCTTTTCATTACACATCCTGTTTTACATTTAAAGCTTTTGCCCATTTTGTTTCACTTTCTTTCACTGTTTTCAATGCGCTGGTTCTAACCATTTTTTCCCAGTATCTTAGCCAGGAGCACCATTCTTTTTAACTCTTAGGAAAAGCATGCAGTTGAAAGGGAACAGGCTGGAGGAAAAAAGGGGAAATATTTTTTTTGTAAATAATAGAAATTTAGAAATTAAAATGTAATTAGTGCCACTCTATAAATACTATATAAACATCTGAAACTATTAAAATGGCGGTGCTTTATTGTTTTCAGTTGCGAACATAAGGGCACAACAAGTTGTAAATGGCATGAAGTCTAATCAGAGCACAATTAATGAAGTCAATATTTAGGAATCCCTGTCTATGCATATGGCATTCTGTGATGACATTTAACATCACCAAGTGAAATGATTAATAATGTCCATTCTATTATACCTAGCAATTTGCCAGTTACAAATATGATGACTTAAGTAATCACAACCACATGTTATAGAGTTTGGAAAGTGGTATAGAGGTTAGAAAGTGCTATTGTAGTGAACAGTAGTGAATATATGTATATATATATATATATATATATATATATATATACATATTCTCACCAACAAGTTGAGACCCCTCATCATTTTTGTAAATATTTAATTTTATATCTTTTCAGTTGTGACAAAGCACTGAAGAAATGACACTCTGCTCAAGGGCGTACCTAGAATATTTGGCACCTGGGGCGGATACAGCATAACTGTTATCATTTTATACTGAGGCAGACATTGACGGGGGTACAACATAACTGTTATTATTATATACTGAGGCAGACATTGAC
>VKOC01022785.1:0-12003 GCA_009364415.1 Spea multiplicata
AGGCCAGTAAGTAGGTTGTTGCAGTAGTCAAGACGGGAGATTACAAGTGAGTGGATTCGTTGTTTTGCGGTGCTGGCAGTCAGGAATGGACGAATTTTGGAAATGTTGCGTAGTTGGTTGTAGCAGGATTTAGAGGGTTATTTGATGTGAGGGGTAAAAGATAGGTTTGAGTCTAGGGTCACTCTGAGGCAGCGAACTTGTGGTGAAGGAGAGATATTGGTACAGTCGACAGTGATATTGGTAGAAAGGTCAGAAAGGGGAATAGAGTTGGAAGGAGGGATTAGAAGGAGCTCAGTCTAAGACATATCTAACTTGAGGTGGTGAGAGGCCATCCAGGAAGTGACTCCAGAAAGGCAGCTGCTGATCTGAGAGAGGACAGATGCAGAGAGAAAGAGGTGGTATTTGAAGCCAAAGCTGTCGAT
This sequence comes from Spea multiplicata, assembly GCA_009364415.1. Taxonomy (NCBI): domain Eukaryota; kingdom Metazoa; phylum Chordata; class Amphibia; order Anura; family Pelobatidae; genus Spea; species Spea multiplicata. The sequence goes on from VKOC01022785.1 coordinate 423, forward strand.
ACGTTTTCCAAGTGAGGAAGTATAGATGGATAATAGTAGAGGACCCAGGACAGAACCCTGAGGTACTCCAACAGATAGAGGCATTGAAGAGGAGGAGTCGCCAGCAAAAGACAAAGAGAAAGATCTGTTGGAAGGATACGAGTTAATCCAGGAGAGAGCAGTGTCACGGAGACCAAGAGAGCTGAGAGTCTGTAGGAGGTGGGGGTGGTGTGTCAAAAGCAGCAGAGAGGTCAAGTAAGATTAGAAAAGAGTAGTGGCCATTGTTTCTAGCAGATAGAAGGTTGTTTGTGACCTTGGTGAGAGCAGTTTCAGTCGAGTGCTGTGAGCGGAAACCAGATTGCAGGCGGTCAAGCAGGGAGTTTGAGGACAGAAAGTGGGTTAGACGGTCATAGATTAGTTTTTCTAAGAGTTTAGATGTTATTGGAAATAGTGATATGGGGCGGTAGTTAGCAGGGAAATTTGGATCAAGGCAGGGTTTCGTAAGGATGGGAGTGACCTGTACATGTTTGAATGGAGATGGGAATATGCCAGTAGAGAGTGAGGAGTTGAAGATGTGAGTGAGGGCACGAGTAAGGCTAGAGGAGAGTGATGGAATTAGGTATGAAGGGATGGGGTCAAGAGGGCATGTAGTGAGGTGTGAGGAAGACAGCTCACTCTTCAACTAATCACGACTCACATCATCTTCACTCTCTCGCACGACGCCGGTAAGTTAGCTTGATAGGATTGATTGGCATTAAGGGGTTGGTTCTGTGTTTTAAAAAGAAAAGAGGCATTGCTGTGCACTGGTGAGATGTTGGGTTCGGACGAAGAAGTTTCTGGTTTGGTGCATATTGATGTGCTCTGGAGGAGGGGCACTATAAGGCGAGATGAAGGGAGGTGGTGTGGGTGGGGTGAGGAGAGAGTGAAAGGTGGAGGAAAGCCGTTTGGGGTTGGAGGAAAGAGATGAAATGAGGGAAGAAAAGTATGTTTCTTAGCCATCTGAATGGTAGATGTGTAAGCGTGGAGGATGAACTTGTAGTAATTGTAGTCAGCTTCAGAGCAAGATTTCCTCCAAACATGCTCAGCAGTGCAGGAGCATTTTTGTAAATAGCGCGTCTGCCTTGAGTGTCAGGGCTGAAGCTGATGACGTGAAGCTTTGCGAACTTGAGGGGGAGCAAATGAGTCAAGTGCAGTTGATAGATTGTTATTATAGTGTGCTGTGGCAAGGTCAGGGCAGGTTATGGTAGAAGTCTGGGAAATGCAAAGCTGGATTAGATGAGGAAATTGCAGAGGATCAACATCACGCAGTTTCTACAGGTGCGGAGGCAAGGAGGAGGGGAAGTAGGTTTAGGTGTTAGTGTAAGATTGTAGGTGAGGAGATGGTGATCGGAAATGGGGAAGGGGCGACAGGTGAACTCTGATATGGAGCAGAGATTACAAAATACCAGGTCAATATAGTGTCTGTCATGGTGAGTAAGAGATAGAGAAGATTGTAGGAGACCAAAGGAGGATGTGAGAGAAAGAAGTGTCTTCAGAACTGGGGAATGTTTTTCCCACAGGGCTGGCCGGCAGAAGGGTCGTGCCACCAGCAGAGTAGCCTTCACTGGCTCCAGGCCCTGTTTTCCGGAATCCTCTGCAACCTACTGTTCTTACTACTGAAGCCCGTTCCCACATGGAGCTACAGGAAGCAGAGGATATTCATCTTTCAGAGGGAAGCCATTCTTAGGTAAGGGTTATACCTATTTTACCCCACATTCCTACTGTGGGCAGATTGGCCCATTTTTCCCGTATGTGGTCTACCCTTACTTTAGATCCCTGGGTTCTTCACATGGTCATCGGGTTTCGCATAGATTTCCTATCCACCCTTGGCAGTTTTCTCCACCCAATCCTCCTTGGCTGGCATGCGTCGCTGTACTGCAGGACAAGGGTGCGATAGAACTCGTGGCGAGCCCTCCTTGGTTCTTGAGCAACATATTCTTGGTGCGCAAGAAATCAGGGGAGTTTCGCCTGGTTATCAATTCACGTAATCTGAATTTCCACAAGGTATACAGACATTTCAAGATGGAAGGTATTCATCTCCTCCGCAACTTTCCCAGAGAAAACGACTGGTTCACGAGACTTAATTTAAAGGATGCCTCTCTCACAATCCCCGTACATCGGGAAGACGGGGATACCTGGGTTGGCTGGACCCGATTAAGCCACTTCCTTTGCCTACCCTTCAGCCTCAGCTCAGCACGCTGGTGCTTTACAAAACGTTTAAAGCCGGTCATGGAATTTCCACATGTCCGGGGTGTCCGCTCAATTATCTACCCGGACGACGGTTTGCTAATTGCGCACAATTTCTACACAGAGATATTTCTCTCACAATAAACCTTCTTCAAAACCTCGGGTTCATTATCAATGAGGTAAAGTTGGCTCTGACCCCTTCTTAGTCAGTTCAGTTTTTTGGGTTTCACGGTGGATTCAGTAGCGGCGGTCCTCAAGCTACCGCACATCAGTTATCCATCAAGAAGGAAATTCGTAAGTTACTCAAATGGCATTACGTTTCACTGAGGGATCTCGCCAGGGTGATCGACTTGCTGTCAGCCTCCATCCAGGCTATTTTTTCTGGTCATTTGCACTACAGGGCACTACGATTAAAGACCTATCTAATGTATCGGTTTATCTTAGTCTGTCAATTCTTGTCTTGTAATACCCCTTGAATTTATGTGTTATATTAAGCGCTGCGTAAACTGTTGGCGCTATATAAATAAAAGATAATAATAATAATTTTCCGACATCAGGTTCATACCAGCCATTTTCTCTCGTCCTCCAGGCTCTCCGTTGTCTGAGCAGAACAAGGGGTGACAGTGCGCCTGATAACCCCTCTATGGATGACTCAGACGTGGTTTCCTCCACTTATGGCGCTCTCATGCGAGGATCTCCTAGTCCTCTCATCGTCTTGGGACTTACTGTTGGATCTGGAAGGGAACCCTGGAAGGGATCCTGGACTCCGGGCACCAGGAAATCTTACCTCCAGGCTTGGAGTTTGGCATTGCTGGAACACCACTTTTATCCATTTACGGCCCAAGGTCAGATCTTACCTGCATCTGTTCTTCCAAGGTAAGTTGTATCTGACTAATATTTTCTGTTTGATCATTTCAGCGGCCCATGTTCCGGTTGAGGGCCTCGGGGTTCATAAAGATCTGTTGCTTTGTTGGCTGCTACACGGTATTTGGTCATCTAGACCCCTACTACTTGGTACACTTCTTTTGGGATGTTTCCAGTGTTCTGAGGTTTGGGGAGGAATGGCCGGGTAATGATCTTTCATCTTTGCGGCAGGTGTCTGTTGAGGTGGCTGTACTATTATGTCTTATTTTGTTTCGGCATATTTCGGATGTTAGGGCATTTGATGCAGACTCTTTTACCTTTTCTCCTTTCTGTTTCTATCTCTCGTAGAACCAAGTCTCCTGAAGGCATTTCTGTTTCTTACTCTTACTTTCCTGATAAACCTAGGCTCTGTGTTGCAAGTTGTGTAGGTCTTATCTTGCGTCCCCTGCGAGGTTTTGATCTTCACCTTCTGGTCCCCTGTTTATCTATTATGTGCGTCCTTTTAGGCCTGTTTCTGTTCCTATGATAGCTAGGTGTATAATTCAGCTTGCGAGTATCGAGGGGTTCTTTGGCAAGCATTCAGTTTGAAAGAGTGGCTCTCTTTCGGATATTCTCTCCACAGTGGATCGGTCTAGGGAGTCTACTTTTCAGATTTTTTATTTTTGTCCTCATCCTCTTTGCACTCATCCTCTTTGCTTTCTCTGCACTTATTGGAGGGCATTAAAAATGCAAAATATGAAGCCTCCTGTCTTGCCTGATCATGTCATGGGGGATTATGATTCATTGATTTTCTTTTCTGACTGTTTTGAGAGGTTTAATTTAGATGACTGTTTGATGTGTAGCATTTTAGACAGGTCACCTGGTACTTTAATGATATGTTTGTTCCTGCAGGTCATCCCTCTACTGTATGAAGATAAAGGGATCTTGGTTCTTCTATGTTGCTTAGGTTAATTTGAAGATTGAATAATTTCAAGAGGAGGAGTGGCTGGGCTGTTTGACTGATATAGGAAGCTTTGCTTTCTCCTGATTGGTTGTTTGGTCTTTACATGTTAACTGTTTTGCTGCTGGAGGTTTGTACAGGAAAGAAGGATATACAAAATACTTGCCTCTTGTCGATAAAATTTAGATTAATTCTTCACCAAGGCTAGATTAATTCCTAATTATACACTTATATAATTGTTTCATAATTATTAGTTCCATTTACATAATAGAAAGGATTGTGCATTTTACTCTAACTAGATAGGAGCTTTTATTACTGTATCTCTTATGCTCTAGTTAACTTTTACATTTCTTACCTATAAATTCCTACCGCACACTTTAATCATATAATTCACTTATATTTCTACACCTTTTCTTCCATATCGTTTGGAGGTAGTACCTCGTGGTATTTGGATATTGAACCCAGTGGCAAGGACCAGATAAACGTATAGAAAGTCTGAGACGTCTTAATAGAAGGAGTAGGCAAGCGGTAGTCAGGAACAGTTCCGAGGCTGAGGTGGGCAGCAGGTAACGAGGTCCAAAGGAGAGCCGAGGTCTGAAAACTAGTAAGTCTGGTAGAAGAACAAGGGACCAGGAGCAGGAATAGGAACCGGGACAAACCCAGGATGCTGGGATATCTTCTGCATAAAGGGTCAGAATAACCTAGCACTGAAGGCATGGTGTAGTGGGTTTTTATACTTCCTGGTACCCTAATATTGCCTCATTTTTCCTGGGAAGCGAAAGGTGAAGAAGCAGCATACAGAATACTATTATAAAGAGATTCTTGGACACTGTGATGTCAGAGGGGGAGTATCTTCTTTAGGTTTCTCTAATTCTTATAATAGTGTACTTGCATCCGCCATATTGGATGGTGGAAGGCAAGCTTTCGCCGGTGGAACACATGCGTCCACCAGTTTGTTTAATGGAATGCATGGCGGAATGCACGCGTCCTCCAGCTTGGGAGGTGGATTGCACACGTCTGCTGCTCTGGGGAACCCAGGGTCGTCGGAGTCCAGCGTGGAGGCCATCTGGCCAAGCGGTATGGATGAGAGGGCTCCTGTGTGGGTCCTGGACAAGCCAGGTAAGATCCGACCTTGGGTGCTGCGAGCCTGAGGTCCGTGACAGTGGCTGTTCAGAACGATGTATATATGCTGAGATCTTTAATTGCCCCAGATATTATTTAGGGGCTTCATAGCAAAGGGGATACATATGTACACACCAATTTTCCGTTTGCATTTTTTTCTCTCATTTCACTTCACCAATTTGGCCTATTTTGTGCATGTCCATTACACGGAATCCAAAATGCAGCAAAATTCAAAGGGGGTGAATACTTTTCCAAAGCACTGTAAAGGTACCATGAGGGATATAATGATGAAGATGCTATCTTTTATAAAGAAACCTCAGAGAAAGCCATTGGCATATATCTATATCTCATTAGCAAAACTTAAATGTTCCATTAAAATGAACCCCAATAGAGACAGTGATACTCTGCTAACAGACCATAGGGATTATTTTGTCAAGTAGAAAAGGTATTAAATGGGTCAGATCAATATTTTTGAACCCCCTGAACATCCAAAAGTTTTTTAGACCTATTCTGATGCAGGTTCCTACTTATTCTTTAAAACAATTATCACTGTATGGGAGGCAAAAAATCTCTATAAAACTATAATCTCTGTAACTGCTCGGAGAGCGCCCATAGGCACCATTACGAGACCAGTACCAACCAAATGTAAAAAAAGTTGAAACGTTTATTTTTATTAGCAAGTCCTAAAGTGAATGTTATAGCGTCCCAAAAATTCTGGCATGGAAATATAAAATACTAGCATTTGAAACTCATGGGATGTCTAGTTTTAAAAAGTTGTGGTCTGATGGGGTAAAATGAAATGACCTGCTTAAAAGATGTCCCAAATAGAACATTGGTGCAAACTGACCAGATTCAAAATTCCTCCCAGAAAAATGTGCACCTCCTAAATGTGGCCTTTCAGTCAATTTTTATTGTGTGATACTTTACAAGCTAAATATATCTATATTGACGAGTTCCTGACAAAGGACAATCTAATGTTATCTCTAAACTACACCTGTAACTTGATGATGTTTTTTCTAGTATTAAGTTTCATTTTATTAATAAATGAGAATACGATCTTGGAAACAAATTTCCCTAGAAGTTTGGCATACATCATGGAGCTCATTGCATTCATTTGCATGGATTACAGTTTAAGATCTTCCACCATGGGTACCTAGTCCCAACTAAACTACACAGATTTAATTTAATGCCTCCAGCATATGCTGGTAATGTGATACAAATAGTTAAAAGGGCTGCATGACTGGGGCAGTACAGCCTGACCAAGAAAGGGTTAAGCTTTCATTATGGTGTGGGTGAGAGGGTATGAGTGGGGTAAAACACAGGTCACCTGATCTGTTTAGGGTATAAATGTTACATGAGTTTAGTGACTTAGCCTCTTTAATCATTTGATCACTGAACATGCCTGCCTGCCCACCCTGTTAATTGGTTTGGTTAAGTTGTCCCAGCTTGTGTATTGGCGGTGAATGGGTGGATAAAAAAGGGGGGAGGTCCGGCCTAGTTAATAAATTCTTTTCAGTTGGTAAAGGGGGTCACTTCAACAGCTACCCAGCAGGTGGCAGTATTTAATAGTTGTACAGTGGGCCCTCTGAGCTGGTGATCGGCGGCTAGGGGGTTAAAACATTTGGTTGGGGCTGGTGTTAGCTGCGGGAAACAGGTTTGTTGGATTTTCCCCCATTGGGGTATTGTTTATTCTTAGCCAGGAGGCTAAGTATGTTTCACGTTCTACCCAGGCTGTAGAGCAGCATATCTCTGTCTTGCTATAGTTTCTCTGTTTTGCTTCAATCCATTCCTGGATTTTCTTATCCTCTGTTCTGATCTTCCATTCCTTGCTTCTAGTTCTGCTCTTTGCTTCAGCTCTTTATAAGGTGTGCCCCACCCGTTATGTTGTCTTAGTCTACAGTCTAAAGGTATGTCTCTCGGATGTGTGTTTCATGTTTGGTTTGTTTAGTACCTCTGTAAGCTGGGTTTAGCGTTAGGACCCACCGTCATTGGAGTACTTTGACGTAGTGGTGGGCTAAGCATGCTATGGCCATAAGAATCTCCAATAATTATCTTATAGTCCTAGGCTAGTTCCTGTACTTATGTGAGTCTGTGATGTAACCTGTGGGGTGTCCTGTCCTGTATCCCCCGCAGAGGGTTGTCCTGTTCATGTCGGATCTTGTGTATTCCTTGTCTTGTTCCCTGTTGTGCCCTGTATTATGTATATCTTGTCTGGTTATGTTTCTTGCTTGGTCTCCCTGTCCCTTGCTTGTTATGTCTCTGCTATATACTCTGCTTAGCTTCCCTATTCCCAGCCTGCAACATCCTGCACATGATTCCAGTGCTATGTCTCATGCCTGCTCCAAGGTGTCTGCAGGATATCTCCAGGTTTTGCTCTGTTCTGTCATCATCCTCTGCTATGTCAGGGCGCTGGTATTTGGCTGCGCAGCCCTAGGTGCTCAACACACGGGTGAGTGCTGTCGCACTGCACCAGGCCCTGTCCAACTCCGCTACTGCACTGTAACTCCTGCACACAATCTTTCGGCGCTCTGGGTCATGACAGTGGTCTGTATAGACCCGGTTCCTGACAGTATGTCAGTTAAGTTGATGATGTGAAGGGTATTATATTTATCCAGTCATGCTAACACATTTTTCTATTTCATGTTAATAAACCTGTGGCCTTCTCAGGGGCGTACCTAGAGTATTTGGCACCTGGGGCGGATCCTGTATGTGCCCCCACACACACACTTTAAAACAGAGGCACACATTGACAGTGGTACAGGATAACTGTTATCATTACATACTGAGGCACGCACCGACGATGGTACAGAATAACACCTATCACTATATACTAAGGCAAACATTGATGGTGGTATAGGATTACTGTTATCATTATATACTGAGGCACGCACTGACAGTGGTACAGCACAACACCTATCACTATATACTGAGGCAAACATTGATGGGGGTACAGCATAACACCTAGCATAACACCTATCACTATATACTGAGGCACACACTGACGGTGGTACAGCATAACACCTATCACTATTACTGAGGCAAACATTGATGGGGGTACAAGCATAACACCTTATCACTATATACTGAGGCACTCACTGACGGTGGTACAGCATTACATCTATCACTATATACTGAGGCATACACTGATGGTGGTATAGCATAACACCTATCACTATAAACTGAGGCACACATTGATGGTGGTACAGCATACTATCACTATACATTGAGCCATACATTGACAATAATGCAGCATAAACCCTATCACTATATCCGAAGCCAAACATTGATGTGGTGTAGGCCTACCACTTCAGTGTCTGGCTTGGTATATAGCAGGGATGCACCGAAATGAAAATTCTGGACCGAAACCGAAAATTCAGCTTTCACTTGGCTGAAACCGAAAATGACCCCCCCGCACACCTGATAAAAAACCACTTTTATCATGCCCAGGCATACACAGGTTCTAGCATGTACTGGCTGGGGTGTGACTGCTGTTAGCAATCATATATATATGAATATTGTTATTTAATTTTTCTGTCCAATTTAGGTGTGTTACTTACTTTTAATAAAAGTGTGGCAAAATTGCACAAAAAAATCAACAACAAAAAAATAATTATATATATATATATATATATATATATAATTGCTAACAGCAATCACACTCCTATCATGCCCAGGTTCTAGCATGTACTGGCTGCCTGGGCATGATAGGAGTGTTAGTATGTGATTACAGCCTACCTATGCCATGCTACCCACACACACTTACACATCCATGCACACACATTCATTCACAAACATTCATTCACAAACATTTAGCATAAACTACAGCATAACACTCATCACTTGCACACACTTACTAATCTACTCTCACTGAATGTTTTCCTACCTTTCCTCTCTCACTGTCACTTTCCCTCCTCCTCTTCATTCTTCCTCTTGGCTCTTCTTCTTCTGTGTCCTTTACTTCTCTTTCCGGTGCAGTGAGTGTGGAAGGCAGTGGGCGTGGCTTCAATGCGCGCTGGGATATGACAGCAAATCCTGACATGCAGTATCAGTTGCAGTATCAGTAGGATCAGAGGTCTGCATTAAGAGACCTCTCGCTCCCTTTATGCTGGTTGGAGGGAGATCTTTGATTGGAGAAGCTGTGGCGTACTACTGTAGTGTATCACAGGGACTTTAGCAAACATTTTTCCCCTGTTCCTGAGTAGAGTTTAGGTGATGAAGACAGTTGCCCATTTATGCTACTGACTAAACCTGTATTTTTTTTTATAATCTTTCTATCATATCTATTATTCATTGATAAATAAATATTGGTGATAATAAATATCGATGACAATACAATATGTATAATATACAATATTATTAATTCAGAAATTCAGTCCTGCTCCGCGGGGCTCCATGTTCCTATCTACTGCCAGTGTCTGCCTGCCTAGGCCCAGTGCTCTATTACTGCTGCTGCACCTTTTTTACATTTCTAAAAACCTTCCCCTTTGGGAACTCTCCCTGAATGTCCTTCCGAATAAAAAAAGGGCACAGAATTTTGTCCGAGCCCTTCAGTCAGGAAACAAAATCCATTGCCTGAAAACGTACACGTCAAAAAACAAACGGAAATTTTGTCCAAAGCAATGTTGCTCGCAAGTCTATTGAAAAAGCCGGGAAGTCCCAACCTGAATTGAAAATTAAATCTCAAATTAGCCATCAATGCACCATCAACAATTTTTTTACTCTTCTAATAGAAGTATGACAATATATTATGACATGTGGTCCCCACTGGATAATGCCCTAAATTCAGGTCTTGAAGCAATATGAGTTGAATAGTATTCAACTCATTTTGTTTAAAGACCTGAATTTAGGGCAATGAATACCCTTTAGAGACATGTCCCATCTCATTTGTTTTTGAATTTTCTAATTTTTTTCCTTTCTTTAGACAAAAATAATGTCATAATTAACATATTATGGATGGCTCTTTTGTGTTTGTGGTGTTAAACCAAATGTGACGGACTGACCAGGGACCTCAGGTTGTCCCTCTCTGCCAAAAGCGACTTCTCCCTTCAGGACAATAATTCCCCGCAATCCATAGGCAATATCCCCAAGCAACGTAAAGGAATATCACTATCCAGTACCCAAATAACCAGGCAAGACTAGTCTTTAGGTACAACAAGAGGAGGACTGATTTATTTTAGACACAGATGGCTGGATATATCCAGCAAAACACACATTAACATAAAACAAGATATTGGGAAACACAGTGCCCCCTTAATCTGCATCCCAGAGACAGCAGGGGCAGTAAAGAAACCCTGGAGTCATAGGCGTAAGGGAAACATGACCCTGACAGCACTACAGGATGGTGCACATGGTATTAGGGCAGGAAAGGGTTAACCCAGCAAAGGTTAGCATGAGGAGAGAATGCAAGGGAACGAGGGAGGATGTTGGTGTTTTTCTTTCCCCTTTCCCTCTTTTTCTGCTTCAGGATAAGTTTTCTTTGCTGATGGCGGAGGAGTTCCCTGGAGAAGTTTTATGGATAATGGGAGTGGTGAGTTTATTGTTTTGGCTAGAGGTTAGAGTTAATGCCCTCCATGCACAGGATTAAGCAAAAATTTAAGGTGGAGCTCCCCTATCCGACCCGTGGTCGTTTGGACGATTGTGGTATCCGGTGGAAGGGGTAGTGTGCCATTGTCTGTGTTTAGGTTAGGAACCCTCAGCTGATTGTTTGTACACAGGTGTACAGAAGACCGTATAGTATTTATACAGAAGTTATTATTAAAGTATTTTTTACAATAATTTATAAGATGTTATGTCGAGACATTTGTTAAATATCCTGCTGGTGTCTGTCTTTTATTTCCGGTTTGGGAAAAGGGGAACCTCCTGGGTATGTGCAGTGCAAGGGTCAAGGGATTAACAATACAAAAGGATACAGACGCCACTAAGATAAGGAATACACATTGTCTTGATTAAATTATCCCCCAGACATTAGTGTGCTGTGTAAACAGGTAGGAAATAAGGCAATAATAAAATACATTTTTATTAATAACACACAAAAGGATAACATGGCACTCTTTACCAGGGCCCATAGTCTGTAGTAAGGAGGCTGGCACTCAGTCCCCTCCAGGAGCCCATGGCATGGAGGCTTCCATGACACCAAATATATCACAAAGGTTTGTCTACTTTAACATATATTTAATAAGAGACAAAAACACAGTAACCTACAATAGAGTGACAGCCCAACATACAATGCAACATTTTCCAAGACTAACCTGCTGCCAAAAGGTCCAACATAACCCAGCACACCACCGATTGCCCCATCCATGCAGGATGGTGAGCAGAGAGAGACTGAACTAAGATTTTGCATTCAAGAATTGCATGTTGAATTGCTTGTGAGATCGCTGGAGGCGTGCCCTCGTTAACATATCAAAAGACACATGTGATACAGGAAGAGTTCAACTGGCAAAAACATTG
>VKOC01022786.1:0-44867 GCA_009364415.1 Spea multiplicata
TTTAAAATTGAGGCGAAGTTTATGGACTTTATTTCAGTAAAAATATAGAATATTTTATGAGTGCTGAAAAGTGATAGTAAGCAGCAAATTTTTGTCCTGATCAATTATGTTACTGATCAATGTTTGCATGTTCTCCTGTCAGTCATATGTATTAAGCGGATGAATGGATATACCATTACGTGAGAGGTAATAGTTTCTAAAAGAGAAAGCGTGTGCTGTCAACCAAGGGAAATAGTTAACTCAACTGCTACAATTTAATAAAGCTCGTAGGCATTGTAAGTAAAGTTAAAGTTTATGACTAGTTTGCATGACTTTGACTGTAACCCCCCAATTGTGTGTGTATATATATATGATCCCCTCTACCCCAATCCCTCTTTCATTATTCTGTGAGCAGGATTTGGGGGTTAATGTTTAATCCTGTTGGGTATGGAAGACTTATCAGTACCCCTCTCACCCTCACCTTACCTACTCCCCCAACTTTTAATTACCCCAGGTAGGTGGGGCAAATGCCACAAAGCAACTTTTGAAGGAAAGGAGGTTGAACACTGAATATAACTGGGCATCTCCTCTCGCCTTTAATTCATCAGCACTTACCCAAGACTTATTCTCACAAGCCTCAACAGACCAAGCTGTTTCAAAATAACTTATTTCAATCATGAGATTGTTCTCAGTTTCACAGAGTAGCCCAAGGGTCCTTTATGTTTTATAGCTGAATTTCTTCATATGTATATATGTTTCTCAAGCATTTCTGTTATCATTTCCTTTTCTATTTCACACTATCCTGGCGTATTTGCCGGAAGGAGGCACTGGACATCTTATGCAAATACAAAAAAGGTAATTTGAACTGCTGTGAATTATGAAAAGAGTGTCTGTATCTGTAGGCAAATGGAATCAGAGCAACCTTTTACAGAGGAACAGTGTCAAAAGAGAACAATGAATCGCCCCATTATTCACCTTTTATGATAGCATTGTGCCGAGAATAGAAGGGAGATTCAGCGGGTGTAAAGACAAGGACTGAAATGCACCGCTGCACACGGCAGCTTAGGAAGGGGTAAAATAAACATGATATAAATACCATCAAAGGCTGGTTCATGGGACACAGATGCAGAATACAAATAGTGCAGAAATAAATCCAAAACAAGAATATAAAATCTTAAAGGGAACGCACATTTTTTTTGTATGTTGCATACTTATATTGTTGATCGGGTACATAGCAATGTGTGCTAAATAGGTTTTTTGTTAGTTAAAACAGAGGGGTAGGAATATTTACATAATGATTTGCATGTAAATTGTTTTGTACATTTTTACATGCAGTATATTTGGTTTCCACTGTAGCTGTGTGTGTGGCCAGACTGGACAGTACCACATCACAAGTGCCATACATGAAGCCAGAGTATCGTCACAAATACAGGAGCATTTTGCTTCAAAATAATTTGTGTCCCAGGAAGATTTCCAAATGAGTGACACTTGCCAGGTACACTGCGAAATAGACTTGTGCATTTGTACTCATACAAATTTTAATTTTAACTAAATTTAGCAATTTCATCAATTCGTACAAATGTCTGAAAATGAGGAGGGACCACACCAAACAAATAACACGACGTTCTTGGCTGACATCTTTCCTGCAGCTTCGCTTTTTTCTTCTTCTTGTTGTTCTGTCTTCTTTCTTCATCTGCTTATCCTCATGTCTTCTTTCTTCATCCGCTTCTCTGTGAACCAGGCCTCCCAGAGCACTTCTGCAAAAAGGAAGTATCCAGACACACCCGCTCTCCCGATTGGACTAAATTGCCCTTTTGTAGAAGTACTCCGAGAGGCCAGAATAAAGCAGACATGTTTGTGGTGAAAGAGGTGCAGAAACACTTCTCTTTCTCTGTGAATCTGTCTTCATTATTCTGGTATTTCAGAAAAGGCTGACTTACGGGGACATCCCCTCCCCTATTCCTCCAGTGGTGCGGAATATATATATATAAATCTTCTTCTATTCTGTTTTCCAATAAAATAATAGATGTACAGAAGAGTATTCAGAATAGCAAACATAGCAAAAGCATTATAAATAAATAAAATGCATTATAAATAAAATGTTTAGAAAATAACCATTACAAACATTAGAATGTAATTATTAACAAATCATTTTAAAATGTTTTGATTAGTAAGTATACTGAGTATAAGTGAATAAGCAATATTCACAATATGGTCTGTTAAAAAACCTACAGTTTCACCGCACACACAAAAAAAATCCCTATGCCAGCCTTCATCTTTTTTAACTAAGCCTTCAAAAACACATTCCTGCAAACTGAATATGATTTCCCATTTGGATCCCCACTGATGTTCATGATGATTTTACTCTAAAGATGAATTTAGTACTATATTCAGTTTTTGGTTTCTACCAAATCGATCTGTACTCAGAAGCCCTCCATAGACTTATCATTAAAGTTCACCAAGTCTCTGCCCTGAGGGATCAAATACATGTTCTTTAAAGCAGTGACAATGAATCATGCAACCTGTCGCATGATTCATACAGAGCACTGCGTAAGAATGTTTCACAGAAATAATTGGTATGGGTTTCTGTAGCCTACCTCAAAGCATATGTTTTTATTAATTTTATTTGAAATGTATATGTGATATGTGCACATCGGAGTTTGGGGGGAACAAAGCTACCCTATTTTTCAGAATTTAAAATGTAACTAACTAGCAATACCAAACCTTTTGAATAGAAAATATAAAATTTGCAAATTTGGAATATATTTCTTACAGCTGTAGTACTTACAAAGCACAAACAAGAAATGAGAATAGCCCAAATGTTTAAAAAACACTTGTTAGCCTTTATTTAAACTCGACGGCAACCCCATTCTCACACGCAACCGTTATATACCGACAGCATTTGTGATGACAGACCCCAGCAGGACCCTGTATGATCTCTCTCACATTTCATTTTGACGCCCAAGGAAGGCAATGTCAGAAGCAATTTTTATACCAATTATTGCGTGAAAATTGTGTTTTATCATTCTAATTTCCATAGCCAAGTAAAACATGTGTAAGTGAAAATTATATACGTTTTACATGTGACATGATTAAAAATGGCAATACAAATGGCACCGTTTTATAAGATATACCGATGAGCAGAATCATTGAACAGCAGTATAAACCCTGCTGTGTATTTCTAGGTCTGTCTGTGCTTACTTTAAGTCTCTAAGCTGTCTTTTAAGGCATTGTGTGCCATCAGAAGTGATGCTGCAGAACATGTCCTATTACTCAGGCTTAGCATTGGTATACATGACAAAAATCAGGTTATTAGTACAGGTTTTATGTTCTATCTTGGAATTATGAAACAGCTGTTGCTGTTCTATTGGATGTGCTATATGTCATCTTAACCATCTGATCTCAGTAGGTTTCTACAGTTTGCTCAATAAGTCATTGCGCCTACCCTCAATGCTGTGTTTAACACAATGCATATGGATGATCTGTGCATTGAGTAAAGAAAAACATAGGAATAAAATGCAGATGCAGTATGTTGTAGTGTGAATTCACATATTTAGTCAACGTTTAAAAAAATGCTTTTTGGTTAATGTCAGAAAATATGACTGAATTGGTTTAATACCCATGTGAAAATAGTGCTAGAACTGTTACTGTGTAGGATAAACATGTCTAGTCAATAAAGGGCCAGTGCTTGTGAATTGACTAAAATTGTGAGTTTGCAACAGTAAACTAGCAAGAATTTACTTAAATTTGCAAAATCACTGAAGAAAGCTTGTATAAGCACTCACGCAAAACATCTTTTCTGGTTCACCCTAAACCTCTCATCCCCTGCACATTTCATAGTAAAACAAACAATGGCAACCCCTCCAATCTCAAATCAGTCCACTGTAACCCCAGCACCCCTTTCTCCTGCACCCTCCTGAAGCCCACATCAAAAGGCAAATGTACAACTGTAAATAGTGTATTGCATTGTATGCGAAAGGAGCAGTACCTGTTGGTAAATATTGTGTGACAGGATCTGTAAAAAAAAAAAATTGTGTGTGTCTCCCCAATACCTTGTTACAATCTTTGTATATTCTTGTTGCAGTTAGTTATATCTCTGTTACATCCTTATTACCATTCATCTTCATTCCCAATGTAACCCTGTGTGTGTTAGCCTTTCATAGGCTTCATCATATTATGAAATCCTCCATTTTCGAAGTATTTTCTTGTTATTATTTGAACCAGGTGGATTTAAGCAATTTACCCCTAGACTAAGGTGTGTCCGCACCTGGAAGCCCCTACTTTCCCCATTTCTGACCCCATACTCATCTATGGCGATCATGGCAACCTAGGATACCTATGATCAGCGAAAAAGTCTTTGTTCCTGTCTTTGCACATGGTCCTTATTTTTCCCATTTCCAGATGCAGATCACTTACCGTCCTCGCTCCAAAGGATGTCCTCCCTTCATGAAGGATCCACATTCCTTGCTTCATTATTTAGAAGCTATCTTTAGCTCAAGATTTCCTGAACTCATGCTTGTACCTCAACTTTGATTCAAAGCCCAGGCCTCTGCATTCCCCTGACATTGTCTCTGATTTTCACTTTTTGTAATGCGCTGCTGGACTTGAATTATTTGCCCTTGTGTACCTACTAACTATTCTTTAAAGTTGTTGCTATCTCCAACTATTTTACGTTTTTGCATGTGTTGTTGTTCTTGTTTTCCTTTTGCCATGTATCTCCGCATCCCTACAATAGACCAATCTCTTACTTTAAAACTTTTCCAAAACAATTGCACAACCTATATGCATATTTTAAAAATTAAAGTATGCTTAGTACTGCTTTTGCAGTTTATAGCTGTACAGAACAACGAAAGGTGAACTTTATAGCATTTGTGGATTTAAGCGGCTTTCTGAAAAATGTAGTGGTTGTCAGTCGAAGAATTCTGTTTATCGAAATAAATAAGTAAGTAATTGAGCGAGCTAAATAAATAAATGGATAATACTGCAAACATTTCCATCCTTTTGTGATTTTGCTGGAGCAGAATTAACCAAACAGTTTTTCTAAATATTTAACATCAATAAATATTAATGTAAAATAGTTGAACTGAGAAATGAATACATACAACGCAATCAATAATAAGTAAACAAAACAATCACTACTGACATGTGGTATCGGGACAGAGGCTGGTAAAATGCCATATGTACCAATTAAAATACTTAAAATATCGTGCAAGGCAAAAAATATGAAAATGAATTTCTAAACTAAACTATGCAGATCCAAAGGATACGTGGTAGTAAAACAGATTCTTAAGATCTAGCATATATTTAACAGGGCAGATAGCGCCAGGCAGGGACTACTAATAGGGACAAAAGGAGACTTGCCCACAGATCAAAATGATTTAAATATGTTATATACATACATATATATATATAGTATATATATATATATATATATATATATATCACATTTTTTTTTTATATGGACAAAATTCTGAGGGCTTTTCATATTCATAAATGAAAATTCCAGTTTAATGATATATGTGCATCACTACTACTTTCTGCTTGATCACAGGTGCCTTAACTATGATTACCTTTACCTCTCAGGAAGTAGGAGTGTTTAGTCCTTTTTTTTATTATTTTTTTTTTATTTTATTTTTTTCCTTTGGCAGCTCAAAAAATGAGCCAACTTTGACTAAAGACTCTATCTTCTCTTGGACAATTACAGCTATTTTTATATTCCTCTTCTTAGGAAACAATGGTTTTCATAAGGGTTCATAACTTGAACCATTTGGTTGGCATTTGAAGAGTCCTAGGATCGGCACATTTGAAATGTTTCCATGTATGCAGACTGTCTTTATGATTGGCAACTTTTTTCAGTAAATCATCAGCTATTGGAAAGTTTATACATAATATAGACTAGTAAGGACCAAAAACCTAGCCGCTAATAAAGGTTATCATTACTATGCCAGCTGCCAGAGACTAAGGGTTTGTACATTTCCATGTTATATTTCACCAGGGAAGACAGTTCCAGACAAATATTATAGGAGACGGATGACTAGTACCATGGCGCTTCCAGGAAACGACACTCTGGGTAGCCTAATAATCAAGATTTCGAAATTTCACAGTACTATAAAAAATGTTGGCACTTTATAAGTAAAGCAAAATAATGACGGTAATACCGAAATATTTCAATGTGTCTATTTCATTTTAAAAGTAAAGTCCCCTGTGAGTTTATTTCTCATATAGATTACAATTCTCAGTATTTCTATTTTTCATATAGAATAAAATTCTCATTCTGTGTAATTCTCACATAAGATAAGGCTTTTGATCTGTGTTCTTTTCATAAAGTACAAAGCTTTTTATCAGTCTATTTATTATATGAAATAAATCCCCGGATCTATCTTTTCCTCATATAGAATAAGGCCTTCAATCAAAGCACTTCCTGCCTTAATCAGTTCACTAACTACTTTCTGTGGTTTCTTAACAGACGAGAAGGATTGTTACCCAAGCTTTTCCATACACTATTTTATTTAATTTGTTTTGCTTTTGTACAGACATATTTTTTTTTTTTACCATGGATATTTGTGTTTTTTCTTTATGTTGGACAATCATAACTGTAGTTCGGTAGTAGAAGGAAATGTATTATTTTGCCATTGGTTATTTTGCTAATGGTTTTCAATGGCCAACTCAGTGATGAAGCTCTAAGATGGCCAATAGAGTTAAATTGGTGATATGACTTTTATGACACCTGCCCACATTAACTGTGCATTATGAAGGGCTCATTTGGCCTTTCTTAGGAAGAAACTGAGATTGGAAGCCCGGTTTAAGAAATACTCCCCAAACTAACACATTCATAAAGTTTGAGGAAAGATTAAAACCCTTAAACATTCCATTTCAAACAAGTCGCATAGGAGTCTACCCCCTTCTCAAAGATCATCACTTACCTTTCCTGGGCCCATCCAGTGATGATCAGTGAAGCCATCGATCCTCATTTTCAGAAAGAATGCGGCCATCCAAAACATAAAATAATAAAAAGCTGAATAAAAAAGGATGCACAAAATATCATTAAAGTAATATATCCATGCCCTCCCGTTCACCGGTGGCCCCACTGTTTCAGTGATGCGTTGCATTTTCCATAGACTTGAGTGGCTTCCTGTTGTTAGTTATGAACTTAGTATTATGTATTGTTAAATTAGAACAATGCCTTATAAACCATGACCTTTGTTGAAAATATGGAAAACTCAACTGTATTGCACTCAACTGTATTGAATTTAAAACTGTCTATTTTATCTTTCCATCTAAATGTTATCATTTTATCTAATAGCAAGATACTTTTGTACATTTTTTAGTAATGTTCACGGGTTGATGTGTTGCAGAGAGAGTCAGTATTCCCCATTAAGGAGATATTTTTGTTAATTTTTATATATATATATATAATAAATATATATATATATATAAATAAATGCACATTCTATCTGTTCTGCTATGAAGGCACAACTCAGGGGAATTGTTAAATGGTTTTCTCTAAATGAAATCATTAGTTTGGTCTTTTACTTTTAATGCAATACTTCATTTGTTGATAATAGCTGATAATTTATTTTCAGTATTTAGTTTTAAAAAGGTATAAATATAGTTCTTCCTTTGCTTGTTCAATATGTTTCATATCTAATGTTTTATGATGATCCAGGTTGACAGAACCTGGTTCACATGTTTTCTTATCTTACTAAGCATGGTTGTCTGCAATTTTGTATTGTCATTGTAAGTCAAAAGGGTATTTCTATCTTGGGTAGGGATATACATTTGTTCCACATCTCATCATATACCTGTAAGTCACCTTCTTTAAAATTAATTCTCGCATATGATTTTTCTAGGGTTTCATCTCAGCGGAGAGTCATGTACATACAGATGTCAAGCTTATGCAAATCTAGCCAAAACTTTCATGTGTGAGATCTGAAAGCAACAAAGCTAGTATTGATACAAGTCAAAGGCAGGACCCACATACTGCTCCTTAGTAACAAGATGGAACTCTGAGGAAAGTGACTATTTGTTCTGAAATGCTTTTACCCAAGAGTATTTACATATTCAAAAAACTCTTTGAAAAAAGGCATAGTTTGACAAGAACAAAAACTTGAATCTTGAGTGTGCAACAATGTGTTCTGAGTGAACAAACAAAGTAAGCCATCATATAATAGACTTGTGCATTCAGATCCGTATAAATTGCAAATTTGTTGAATTTTAGTAAATTTTATGATTTGTACAAAGCCACGAAAACGAGCCCAGACCCCCCGATGTATCGAATGAAAACAAAGCTTTTTGCTCCGAATTTTCATCCGAAACACGTGGGCCCGCATTCACTCACACTCTGATTTTCGTACACTCTCTCGATTGGAGGATTGGGGAGAGGATGTCACTGGACGTGCCACCAAGTTGTCCTGAGTTCAAGTTAGGGCAAACCTAAGAATAACCGAGAACAAGTATATTCTTCACATTCCAACAAATCACAAAACAACATAAAGGTTACATTTTATATTTAAACAGTGCAAACTTCATTTGAGAAAGCAAATTAATGCCAACTGATTTCAAGGTGAGATGAATATGTCATAAATGTGCTAAACATCAATGGAAGGCCTGTCATGGATTTTTAATGTGCAGGATGTGGAGAAATATGTGAAAAACACAATTAGCAAGGTGTCCTAATTAGCACAAATATTTTATTTTAGATTTTTAAAGGCTTGGCTATTGTTCCGGCTTTTAAGAACAGTGTTATTTTATTTTGTTTCCTAGTCCATATAGTACCTGTACTTGGAAATATAGACAGTTAGAACCCCCCCCTGTATCTCCTTCCCAGACCTCCCCTGATAACAAGAAGTCACATATTATCATAGGACATTTTCACTTACAGTAAGGTCATGGACACTTGTTCTATGAGGCATTTAAGAATCAACTAAAACTGATTTTTGTTTTCAAGAAAGAAAATCCACTGCTTGATATTATATTTTAATATATGTTGATATTATGGACAAATCTGACTGCCCATGGAGTAATATCCAACTTCCCCCGGTTCTTTGTGGGCAAAGATTGTCATGTGGTGAGTTAGGGATATCTGGGAAAATGAACTCAAACGAATGATGTAATTTTACGAGTATTAACTAGCTTACTAACATTACTAACGAAATGGTAAATGTTCACAATAGCTGTTTTGGGGCCCATTGCCATTGGTTGTTTTGGTTTTATCAGAATTTGAACCTTGATCAATTTGAATGCATAAATGTATGTGTTTCTACGTTTGTAGAAGTATTATTAAACACTCACCCGCAGACACCAGACAAGCCAGAAGGCTAATTTTTCCCTCAGAAATCTCATGGTGCTGCCACAACCACTAGGGATTCATGTATAAAGTGGAAATAGAGGCAAAGGTGATAATGGTTAACCTTATTTGCATGTCCCTACCCAGAATCCCTTGTGACAGCACCATGAGATTTCTGGCTTGTCGAGATGAGTGTTTAATAATACTTCTACTATCCCTTAAGTTTAAGTGTAAGGGTTTTCCATCACCTTTTCCCACCCTAACTTATGTAACGGTATTTCTCATGCTACCCCAAGCCTCAACTATTAAGCCAGTATCATAATCTTGTGAGTTGTGGTCTGGTTATTGCATCTCTTTCCTGAGTTTTGTCTACAGCGGGCAATTACTTTCAGGGGATCCACATATAAAGTGGATATACACTTGCAAATACAAGCTTTTGCACCGATGGCTAATGTGGATGTGGGTCAGATGTTGAGACACTTTAAATATATGATATGTGGCTAGGCAAAGGCCTTTATAGTTACAAATGCTTCTATTCCCATAATATAGTTTAAATTTTATTAATAGGCCAGCCGCTGTTGGTTTTGAATTTGTTCCTGACTGTGCTACACTGGAGAAAAGGTTTAGAGATTTCCAAACTTCAGAATTCTTTTATGGAGGCAAAAACACAGCAAAGTTTAAATATGGATAATCATATATTTGTTTAATTCAAATACATTACAGCGGACACTTAACTATTCTGCAGAAAGAAAATTTAATATGTTAAAGGAAATATATTAATTTGCATGTTATTTAATAAAATTAAAGTACATGAGAATAACTTTCATTTTAGAATAGTTTAAAAATAACCTCTATGACAGCTCTCACATGGCCAAGGCACAACATATCAAAACTGGTCATCGAAAGGTCATCAGATGGGTAAAGTAGGCAACTGGTCCCTCTCTCAGCTCCGAATCTAACCCTGCCCTGGTCCTATACGTCTCTCTCAACAAAGGTATCCCAGTTTGGATAACTAAAATGCTAGAAGGTATGTTATGTTATTCATTGCAACAAATGGCAGATCATGTAGTGCATATAATCTTTTTGGTTGGTTTATTAAATATTCTTTGGAATGCTGTAGAATCAAATTTGGTTTTTATATAGACATATAGTTAAGAAATCGATCAAAATAATTTGGTATGCTGACAAAAAAAATCTAATTTTCTCTAACCTTAAAGGAGCCTTCTGTATAGCTGTACATTTTATGTATCAAAAAAACCCCGAAAGATATTGACCTTGACCCTATAATCTATAATATGTTTCTTATGAACTTGTGCTGAAACATCTACTGGAAATCCAAGGGAAGCATATTATGTCCCAATGCTTGCAGGATAATGCTGTGCTGTGCACAAGCAACAAAAAACAAACAAAAAGATTCTATGTATATGAATAGCAAACGGTTATATGTTATATATTCACACTTCCCTTAAATAAAAAAATGTATATAACATATGTTGTGTGAAAATCTTGACTGTATGCTTTTACTTACCTAATGACTCTTTGTAGCTTGTAAAAACAAACATACTGGTCTAGAATCTGGTTTTCCCTTTGGATTCACTCCACACCTACTTGACAATGCAGCATTTGTACACATACATATGGTTCTCTGCTCGGCACTGACAACTGGATAAGAGAAGGCACTTTTGAAAATTATACCATTCTAAAATTTTAATTAAAGGAAAGAGCGAGACACAAAATTAGCTTTATGATGAAAATGCAATATGGTGTAATAAGACAGCAAAAAAATGTGCTACATAAAAGTGCTACCCTCCTGGCATCAAGGGATCTTGGGGTGTAAAATTCATAAGTGTCTGAACACCATCTGCCAAGATATTAAAAATGTAGTTTCAGACATAAAGGAAGCATAACAAATTAATGAACATTCTAAGCGTGAATATGAAAAATGCCTTTGCTTAAAAATCACACAAGGATACTTTGTGTGGTGTACAACCAATATTTTAATCACAGAACCTTGGGCCAAGAGATCTATGAAGAACAAGAGCTAAGGATATTCTGTGCAAAGACAAAAGACAGAAATTCACTAAGCAGTGGAGTCACATTAGCTTTACTCGTGGTCCACTAAAATGTATTGTAAGTGTCTTTGGGCTAATACAGCAATATCTGTTTTTGTGTACGATAACTAGAAGAAGCTGTATTTGACACCTAATTGGCATTAAAAAATGTTTTTGCTGTAATACCTGATGTATGGATGGTCCCCATTACCCCATTCTGTAACAGTTACAACCCAACAATGCCTTACATAACAAAGGAATATAGTCTGAACATATATTAAAAAACAGATTAAAGTAATTTTCAAAAGAGGGAGAAATTGTTTAAAAAAATGATAAATCAAGATTCTGTAGAAACCTCAACCGAGTCCCAAATCCAGTTCCAAATCTTAAGGGAATTGTTGGCAGTATTCAATCCAAAAGACAATCCAGCCAAAGGGTAACTTACATCAAACACCAAGCAATAGACAAAGAGTCAATCAGGATGTAATTTGTATTTAAGTTTATTATACAAAACTGCTTATGATAAAACAAACATTAATCAGTACATAGATCAGTAACATTGGTACAGATAGTCGATAAGCAGTACTGCGACGCAGCGCAGGGCGATACACGTTACAGTACGACTTCAGTTAATTGAAAGCTCAGTAGAAGCAGTGTACAATTACATTTCCAGATATGGCACATATGGTTAGCACATTAGTGGAACATAACCTGGGGAAATGGGGGGGAAAGGGGGCCGAGGAGAATGGGGCTAGTCTTCATCCTCTAGACTGTCCTTGAGAGAGTAGTCTCTCAGCAGGCTGTGGATAAGCCTGCGGCAGTCACGGACTGTGACCTGCTCCCTCCTCAGCACCAGGCGGTTCCTGGCAAACCATAGAGCGTCCTTTACACAGCACATGAGACGCCAAGCATCCTCAATGGCGCTCTCCGTGTGTGTTCCTGGAAAAAGTCCGTAAAGTACCGAATGGTAGGACAGGTACTTTCTCTCGATAGAGTCTTTGAGATCCAGCTCCAGGGCTCTGAACAAAGCCTGTGCAAAAGGGCACTGCCAGAACAAGTGGAGGGAAGTCTCCTCCTCCACAATGCACTGTGGGCAGTGTCTATATCTGCCTAAATGCATAAATGTCCTTAGGGGGAGGCCTCCCTGAATCGCCATCCATGCAATGTCTTTATGCCTGTTGGTTACCCTGCTCGACGACACATTAGCCCAGACAGTCGTGGCTGTGGTGTCGGGGAGCCCTGGGATGTTCTCCATAGTGTCTTTGGCTCTGATGAGCTTGTGGATCACACGGGGTAACCACAATCAGGATGTAATTTGTATAAATAGTAATTTTGGAATGTCAATGACCTTAAAAGGAATGTACCTGACACAGCATTAAGATGCCTTAACAGAAATACCATTACATAAGTTATGGTGGGTAAAGGTGATAGAAAACCCTTCCACTTAAAATTAAGGGGGTAGTAGAAGCAAATGGTATTTCTTGTGCTCCCCCAAGCCTCAAGTATTAAGCCAGTATCACAACCTCATGCTGATGAGTCCTATTAAGGATGAAACAGCTGTCAATGAGTGGCATTATTGAATCTGTTTTGAAATATATATATATATACACATTTTTTTCTTTACTTATTTTGCGTTATCAAATGAGATGATTTGTAAAATAATTTAAAATCACTTTGTACATAAATTATAGGACGCACATCAAAATAAAAATCTGTAGCAGAATCTGAGGTAATCTGTTATGCCAAGGTTTTTTTCATATATCATTACAAACAGATTTGCCTTATTGCTTTAAACTGATAAAATATGTTTTTTATTATATACTTTTAGAAAAGAACTATTTGTTAAAAGCAAAAATGCTTCAGCACAGTAAATAAATCCAAGGTAACCTGTAATCAGGTTCCCCTTCTGTATCTATTTATCTCTAAAATAACTCTTTTAAGGCAGCATTTTGTTTATATCATGATAAAAATTCTATTTTAAACCCTTTATTTTTGCACTTTTCACTTGAATACTTCCAAGCTTGTAAATCCAGCCACAAATAGGATTATGCAAATCAAATTTATCTACAGTCTCTAAACATAAGCATTATTTCTATGACTGCATTAAGGCCTTATTTCTATATATGGGTAGTAGAAGTATTTTTAAACACTCATCTACAGACACCAGACAGCTTGTTTTTCCCTGATGGTGCTGCCACAATCACAAGGGATTCTGGGTAGGCACATGCAAATGAGGTTAGCAATCGACACCTCTGCCTCTATATCCACTTTATACATGGATATCTTGAAAGTAATTGGCCTAGACAGCCTTTAGACAAAACTCAGGAAGAGGTGCAATAGCCAGATCATCACTCAAGGACAGCTGTTTCGTCCTTCATGGGACTCATCAGCATGAGGTTGTGATACTGGCTTAATAGTTGAGGCTTGGGGTAGCTAAGAAATACCATTACATAAGTTATGGTGGATAAAGGTGATGGAAACCCTTTCTTTTAAATTTAAGGTATATGTAATGGTATATATGAATATTTTCTTTTTAAAAAAAAATATTAGCAGCTGGGGTGGCATGGGTATATACTGTGCCTATAAATGTTTCAAAAGTATACAAAATCCAGTTTAACCCTTTCAAGACCGGGAGGTACCTGGTACTTCCGGGTCACGGGTCACCGGCAGACCGGGACGTACCAGGTACGTCACTGCCTTTACGCGATCCAGCGTCGCTTTGAACGCTGGGATCGCGAGGGGGCGGCTGCTACTGACTGCTGGGTGTTCCCAACGATCAGTAGCAGCCACCCCCCCTCAATTCCGTGCACGTGATCGCTTTGCAGCGAATCACGATCACGAAATTTAAATATTTAAAAAAATACTGCGGTCTTCAAGTGAAGACGCAGTATTCAAACGCCGGTCCGGAAGGGGTTAATATTGCATGATTCTTCCTACACAGTTTGCAATTAAAAAATTGCAATAAACTTCAAACACGATAGCTAGATGCGCTATGCACATCGGCCCACAATAATCTCTTTTTCGGGGTATTTTACTCTGTGGTAGATCAGAAAGCATCATGAGCATTTACAGGTGATTGTAAAGCAAACTCAAATGTCTGGCACACTTTCAGTAAGTATATGTTTTTTATATTAATTTGTTAGCAATCTTTCTAGCAAACATGTAGATACAATTTTACACTTTACCAAGATAATTAATACCATGACAAGGCAATGTAGACTTTATTGATAAAGAGTCACTTTATTGCATCATATTGTGGTCAAGAATAGACCAGACTAAAACGTATGGCTTCTTGACTCACCTCCACCTGATGGATAAATAACTCTTTTTTTGCTTTTTTGAACAAGAAGAAAAAAAAAAGAATATCAGGGCATTGGGTTGAAAACACTGGGGTTCAATTAAGAAATAACATAAATATATGCAAAATAAAAAATATTTCAAGCTTTCTCTGAAAATCATATCAAAATAATCTCTGTATGTCTTTACTTTTTTAACTTGGTTTGTTAAAGATGTCTGCTTTGTATTTTGTGGCCCCCTCTTCCAAGTTCAGATTTCTTAAAGATGACTTTATAATTGCATTAAAACTCAAATATCCTGAAGCAAGGAAAATGATTGTAGAGATGACATGCTGCCCAATGAAGACACAATAATTATGTTGAAATTAATGAATTGTACCTCTCCTTAACCCCCTAACCACTCATGCTCATGGTGATTAACGACTTGCCACTTTGTTCTGTAAAATCAAAGGACATTATTCAAGTTATTGTTGAATGCACCTAAATTGTGATTAACATCTTTAATTTGACTAACATTCATTAGGAATCCACCATATTTGTGCACAGCCTAATTTATTTGGATTAACTGCTGATGTCCCTTCTTATGAGGTTACTGCGATTAATAGCATATCATTCTGGTATCACCAGCTGGAATGTTTCACCTCCGCCAGTGACTTGATGAGTTCATGAGCAGAGAAAGTTGCACTCATAAAGACATCTAATGCTTTGTTTTCCCTGTCTCTGGTTTAACTACCAGGAGGACCTGTTCAAAATGTAACAGATGATGTCATTTTCAAAGGAAAGGTCAACTAGGCCCAGGGCCAGGAATGGACCAAGACACTGTGCTGCCTGGTGCCAAGGATGAATGCTGCCCACAACCACATCCACCAAAATCATGCCTACATCCATTATGTTATATCATGAATAATAAATTTACCTTTCCATGCTCTCTCACACTCCCTAACATTCTATCACACTCTCACACTGTCCCTTGGTGTCTTCCTTTTCTGAGGACTGTTTCCGGTCTCTGCCTCCTTTCCTGCTTCTTCTTTTGCCTCTTCTTGTTCTTCTGTCACACAAACACATCCATGCTCACACATAAACACATCCATACTCACACATAAACACATCCATACTCACACACAAACACTTACACATACACATCCATGCTTACACATACACATCTGTGCTCACACACAAACATTTAATCATGCATGCTCATACACACTTACATATACACATTCATGCTCACACATTCATGCTAATAATCAAACACATACACATCCCTGCTGACACATTTACCCTCACACATTCATGCTCACACACCATTTACACAAACATGTTCATATGCACTTACCCATACACATCCATGCTGACACATTTATCCATACACGTTTTTTTATAGATCACTAAAATATGAAACTAAGTCATGACATGTTTGATTTGTTAATACACATTTCATGATAGATTCCAATAACAAATTATTCAAATTATTCATTCTAGATCAAATTATTATCAAATTGTTTTGTATGCTAATTTGAATGCAATCCATGTAATTTATGTCCATTATCAAATTACAAGTGACCTGCAAAGTGCATCCTGAGAGCTCACATGGAGAACCTTGCTTCATTTCACTATCCTTTGGAGATTTCATTTATTTCATTATATCTTATAGTTTCATGGTCGTTACGTTAGCAAATTCAATTAATTAAATATGATTAGGTAACTCATTTATTTTAATATATCTCATATTGAGATATTGTTATGTATTCTCCCATATTTCCCACTAGAACAAGGAAAATAAAAGGAAATCATTTCTGTCTGTGGTTATTTTCACATAACACCATGAGTCTGCTGATTATACAGACACATAATAATTAATGTCAAAACAGAACCACTTGTACCCAGCATGGTACCACTAATAGGCTAGATTTTCAGTTTAGAACAGCAATTAAAATATATAAAATGCCAGGACGGTGGTCAGGTACCTCTTCTTGATGGCCATATGAGAAGGTAATACTAATTCAAATAATCAATGCAGCAACAATGAACAAATCCAAATAATAAACTCTATGATTCCCATTTTCCCTTTTTTTATATGCAAAATTAAACAATGCATTGTTTTCAATTATTTATTTAAGTATGTTATAACAGTAAGATTTTAACTGATAGGTAATAATTATAATGATATGTTATTTAAACTATTTGAATAATAGTATAATTACATGTTTTTTACACAAGCATATTTCACTGGGCAGAATGAATACAGGGGGACTACTACTACTACGGGCAAGGCAGTAGTAGCCATCAATAATAGAAGCCGGGGTATGATGTCCTATCTTGGTGGCACAGGGGAAGTTTATCTATGCAAGCTGTTTAGACCTGGTAGATCTCCAGTCACCCCATTAGGCCTTTGGAGTAGAGAAGCGCTGGGGAACCTCATCACCCAATATGACAATCAACCCTTGGCCTGCCACCCTAAGCCTACCTAGGCCAGAATATACCATTGATGTTGTAAGGAGTGCAGATGATGAGTGCGGTATGCAGGGTATGCCCAGTTCAGGAGGTGTAGGCAGGGTCTGATTCACTAAATACAGTGAAGTGCAGTAACGTAGCCAGGGTCAGGGTAGGCAGCGTAGTCCAATATACAATAGCTGAGGTCAGAGTCACAGAAGTCAGCGTAATAAGAGGATAATCCGGGGTTAGCAACAGGAATCAAATATCAAAGGCAAGGTAGAGCTCTATAGGCACAATAACTGAGAACTGAGTAGTACTCAGTGCCGGTTTTTAAACCTGCCACCAGGGAAATCCCCGCCCCTGTGCGTGACGTCATCGTCGCGCATTCCCCACCCCCGATAAAGGGGAGTGGGAATGTGCGCGCGCCCAGAGCCGGCCATGCGGCCAGTGAATGAAGAGGGAGCAGCATCGTTGGAGCGGGTACTCAGGTGAGTCACTCTGTCGGGGTCTCAGCTGTGGATCCCGACAGATGTGTACAATAAATGCAACAAATAGTCAGGTGTTCTGCATAAAGAGCTTGCAAACTAAATAATATAATAAGGCTGTTTGAGATTAGAGGTATGATGAGTATAACATGACGAACATTTCCTCTAAAGAAAGCGGCTAGTAACTTTTTAAGAGCAAGATGACTTTCAAAATTCTTGGAGCATTGCAGAAATCATCTTCACTGGGAAAACATGGTTATAATCTAAAACTAGAGGGTCAGAGGAAGTTTTCCTTTCCTGAGAGCATGGTAGACAAGCAAAACAGCCTCTCAACAGAAAAAGTAGATGATAAAACAGTAAATAATGATATAACATTAAAGTATTATTGATTAAGGTCTATCTTTACATCAGGAAAAATGGACATACTAGAAGGGCCAAACGGTTCTTACCTGTTGTCAAATGTTTCTAAGAAGCCAGATATTTTTTTCTATAATTTATTAGCACTTTATATGATAATGCAGCTACTCTCTGTATAAAACAAATAACTGTAAATTTATCTTTTCTTGGAATTGATCATTTATTTTATTTATTTACAAGCCGTTTGCAAAGGGCAGCATTTTTATTCTACTCATTCATTTTCCATGGACCTTCAAATATCCAGAAATCTTAATGTAAACAAAGTTTAATCATGTGTGATCCCAGGGCTAAGTGGGTATTGCTGCTGTGAATTGGGTTCAATTAATGGTAAAAAAAGGAAAATCTTTTATTTCTGAAACATTGTGGTTTCTGTAGTTATGACAGATCTACGGTGGCACGTTACTATTCTTCATGCAACCTATGCTTTTTCCAATTTTGCAATAAGGCAAGGGACATCGGAAGGGTCAGAACAGATTATCTAATAGGTGGTGCAACAGAACCGCAATGTAAAATTGTAATTCATTGTAACAAGTGGTAATTTACACGTGCATTAATTAGTTGCTTACGTTCCATGAAATTCTTCTGAAAGCACATACTGCATCAACATTAATGCCTCATTAGCTCATCATGACTAATGGTATTGTAATGAACAACAAATTAATTAGGCTTGTGTCCTATATTAAATTGGTACCTTTCTGTTCAATAAAACAAATTAACATTGGAATTCATGGGGAGAATTTTAATTAGTTCCATTCTGCATTTGCATATTTAGAGTGCATCAATGATACAGTCCTTCATTTTAAATAGAACATGCTGATTGTCTGTTAAATTGCTTGAGCATTAGACATTCAATTTTCAATAAAATTCTCATTATCAACCAATTTCTCAAAAAACAAAAAACAGATTAACTGTGTGTGTGTGTGGGCTGTAGTTATTTAATTTAAACGGAAGAATATGCACGTTGTCAATCTTATTTTTTTCTTTATGAGGACTGTTATAGACAGTTGTATATTTGGGTGGTGTGCTGCCGTAAATTTATAATGTCACAAAGCACTGCAGAGACTACTCCCTAATGTAGAGCCAGTGAGCAGGAAGCAGCGGTAGCAATGTTTGGGGTAAAAATGGAAGATGTTGAAAATGGCGGTAAATTGCCTCTTAAGTCTCTAAACTATATTTCATCTATCATATAGAAAATTTCAAAAGTGTAAAACAGTGTGTAATAATGTTAACATAACATAATCTCAACCAACATAATCGCTCGGAATATGGACATACAGGCTTACAATCAATCATATTAGTTAATACGCTAGTCCACACTAGACAGAATGAGTATTGTAAATATCAAGTATAATACCAGAGTACAAATTTTTTTTATGTTGCATGAACGCTCCAGGAGAGAAAACGTGCGCCGTTAACCCTTCGTTGTGGGGATCAAGTCACAATAAATGCTGTGCTCTTAAAGATCACCAGCATTAAAAGGATAAACAACTAGAAATAATAATAATAATATCTTTAACAGCACTGACCTGGAACTCAAAAGGTGCTTCCAGGTCAGTTTCTGTTGGTTAAACCTTGCAGCAGATTACCCCCTCCCATGAGTGAGAATCAGAGATAGAGGGGTCATTTAAGTCATAAGGTAAAAAAACACACACAAAACAAGCATTGTAATAGAAATAAACATTTATGTTGTTGTTACATTTTTATCTGATTAATGATTAGTGAGATTTTAGGTCACTGGTTATTGATCAGATTCACAGATCGCTTTCAGTGAACTAAATCTGTCATTGCACACGAGAAGGTATGTTCAGTAAAGGGTATTGCTTATTAGCTATATTTAATTTTTTTAGACGGATGGTGCAGGTGGCAGAATCACTCTTTATGGAACTCAACGTTTTCTTCAACTTGTCCACATCTTCATGAACTCAGATTGTTAACAACCAGGGATATATCCATTATGTTCTTATTATTATGATGTTTAGATTTATATGAATTATAACTGAAGAAATTAATAAACCTGAAATTGATCTACTGTTTGTAACTCCATTCTAAAGTCCTTCATGGTCAGTCTTCTTACAAGGGAATCGTCTGCCACAACTTGGCCAAGTTTGTCCCTTCCTTCTCTGTCTGCAGTTTGGCATCAGTATCTATGTTCCCATCTCATATTGAGCCCATTATTCATCAACCTCTGGACAGCTTTGTGACTTCCAGTTGGACCATAATATGTAGAGAGTACCAAGCGATCTACAAGCAAGAGATTAGTGCCCACAAGAAGCCAGATATGTAAATTAAGATCTAACAGTGCTTTGTTTTTTTGCATGTGTGTCACTTTTGTTTGGCAGTAGATTGAAAAAGTTATCTACTTTCCAGTTTTTTCCAATAAAGCACATATAACAATGTTTACTGAGGCAGCAAATGATATAATTTAAAATGACATTTCATCTGTCTTGCATACAGGAAAGAAATATAAATTAAATATATACTGATGCTGGTTTATAAGCTCAACATTGGTTTTATCAAGCAAGTTAGACATCCCTACTATAATATGGATTTCTCCTTGTTCTTATGGATTTTTATGTTTTTGTTTATTTAATCTCTGTTAACATCAAAAATGATCTTATTTTTCTTCCACAAGAACAAATTATGTTTTTAAAAAATATTTATTTTTTTTCTCCAAGGAGCCACATCATTTGATGTTCACACTGCTTGCTATTTTAAGGTCTATTAGGTATTACTGGCAAGAAAACAACAGATTAAGATGTGTTTGGTTTCAGAAACTCAGAGTTTACACAGACATGTGGGTTTAGTTCCATGTGAATTACACATTGGTACGATTGAAATGTCTTTTTAGATATTTAGTATATTAAATAATTTAACATGCACCAAATCCACAGGGCTTTCACTTGATGATTTTCTAATTAAACAATTAGTATCCTGCAAAAGCGCTAACATAGGATATATACCGAGAGCCATCCCATTTTAATATATCGGCCCACATATTAACTATTATTGTTCTTAACAAAAAAATCTTTATGTTACCAAATGTAATGGCACAAAGCAATTCAAATTCATTGCAAACTGTGTATCACTCGAAGTCAAATTGTTATGTTACATACTACTTGTTATGTCCTGTCTACCCATTGTACAGCCCTACGGACTTTGATGGCGCTATATAAAACAATAATACTATATACATGTATAAAGTGATATTATTATTTTTTTTAAAATGAAACCCTGGATTCGGATTTTAATTGGGGAATTTTTTAATTATGCAATCAAGATAAAAACGGTGGCAAAACCAGCATAAAATGTTATGGGGGTGATATTTTAGTGTACCCATATGTACACTTACGTTGGCTCTTTAATACATGCACACACATATAAAAAATAAACATATACATACTGTATATGTCAGCTTTGTTACATGGTGCATTATCCTGCTGGAAGTAGCCATCAGAAGATGGGTTACACTGTGGTCATAAAGGAATTGACATTGTCAGTAACAATACTCAGGTAGGCTGTCGTTTAAACGATACTCAATTGATACTAAGGGGCCCAAAGTGTGCCAAGAAAATTTCCCCCACACCATTACACCACCAGCCTGAACTGTTGATACAAAGCAGGATGGATCCATGCTTTCATGTTGTTTATGCCAAAGTCTGACCCTGCCATCTGAATGTCGCAGCTGGAATCGAGACTTATCAGACCAGACAACGTTCTTCCAGTCTTCTATTGTCCAATTTTAGTGATACTGTGCGAATTGTAGTCTCAGTTTTCTGCTGTAGCCCCTTTGCTTCAACATGCATTTAGAGATGGTATTCTGCATACCTTGGTTGTAACGAGTGGTTGTTTGAGTTACTGTTGCCTTTTTGACATCTCAACCCAGTCTGCCCATTCTCCTCTGACCTCTGACATCAACAAGGCATTTTCATCACACAACTGCTGCTCACTGGACAGTTCTCTGGACAATTCTCTGTAAACCCTAGAGATGGTTGTGCTTCAAAATCCCAATAAATCAGTCTGTCTGACACCAACAACAAAGCCATGTTCAAAGTCACTTAAACTTCCCTATTCTGATGCTCGGTTTGAACTTCAGCAAGTTATCATGAGCATGTCTACATGCCTAAATGAATTGAGTTTCTACCATGTGATTGGCTGATTAGCTTTTGTGTTAACAAGCAATTGGCATACCTAATAAAGTGGCCAGTGAGTGTATATGGTATGTTCTAAAAAAAACTCTTCAGTAAAAACATCAGCAAAGCTGGGTTTGTGTCATGTCAATCCATGAGCCAGTAAACAGAGTAGGTTCGATAATCAAGGTAAAGGGTCTGATACACGGTCAATCCAAATAGCAAAAGAACACTAAGGTGTACGGAGTAGAACCAGCTGATACCTGAGCAAAGTCTATAGGGAAGTCAGGGTTTACATACCTTTGAATTTGGCACCTTTGTGACATTATGGCAAAAGACGCGTCACCATGGCAACCTTGGATTGCGTTCCTCTCATTGCCAAGAAAAATACGTCACCATATTAACCCTGCTACTCCGTTTTTGGTACTCTAAGGTGCTCCATGGTCTAGAAACAATATTAATAGCTCTTACCCGGGACATCTGGATAGGATTGGGTCTCCAGAGAACCATGGATATAATACCAGTATATAACATACATATAAGTGCACCAATGGAACAATGGCACCACCATATAATTCACCCAACTTCAATTTTGTTCACGTAGACAGTATACAAAATCACTCTCCTTTTTTTCACAATATATACTTTACACAAATATTGGACACAATGATTTATGGCCTATCTGCTGGAATTTATTAACTACATAAAGTGTGTTTTCCTATTATTTCTGAAAAATGATGCCAAATTTATTTTGACACTTTTTTTTTTTTTTTTTTTACTGTACTACAGTTTTATTCATATAGTTGGTGTTAAAAATAGCTTTTGCGCATACATGTATATTGAGTCAAGGCCTTTTTTATCCATTTTATATTTTTATGTAACTAAATCAGGTTTACTGTTAAATAATGAAAACTGACAGGGCATGTTTTTAATTCAATATCTCTGTTCTGGTGAATTTATTTTAATTGGTTCCAGGATTATTGTTATTTTAATTCTTGCATTTTATTGATAGAGTGAAATTAACAATAACATTAAAATAAAACAACAATAACAAGAACACACATCAGACACAGCAGTAAGAGAAGAGGGTCAAGCTCACCCAAGCTTGCGGTCTACAAGGGGGTTGAGGAAAATCAGACATAAGGTAAGAATATTCACTCTGCAAGTAAAGTGGGCATGGTCCACAACTCTTGCTCAACTTTTACCATTCACTTAGAAACATACTTTTTTTTAAATGTTTTGGAAAGAAAATAAAACTTTGTCCATTAAAAAAACATCAAATGCATCTGAAATACAGCATAGACGTTGTTAATGTTGTAAATGACTATTGTAGCTGGAAACGACTGATTTTTAATGAAGTATCTTCATAGGTGTACAGAGGCCCTTTATTCCCATCACTCCTGTGTCCAATGGCCCTTTATCACTCCCCATCACTCCTGTGTTCCAATGGCACGTTGTGTTTGCTATTTCAAGTTTAAGTTCAAACGGTTAATTATTAGAAGCCCTTTTTGTAATTATGTTAGCACAGCAAGAAATGCCCTTGTTTTCAATGAAAACAGCTAAGTGACCCCAAACTTTTGAACGTAGTGTACACCCCAACACATGTCAGGGGTTAATAATTGGCTCAGTTCTCTGTAACGTGTCTGCATTAGGCTTTTTGCTCTTGGACTCTTTGAATAGACTCCTGCATGTTATATTGTTAAAGTTAAATTCTGTTTATACCTAGTGCGCGGATCATTAGAGGGGATGCAAGGTAGATGTGTTCTTTTTATATGCCTTTTTATGTGCCTCATCAAAATATAGGTTAACATATGTTAAAGCCATTTTTAAAATATGTAAATGTTTTTAGAAATTAAAACAAAGTTTTGTACAGTAGGTTCAAACAATTAAAGTTTAACAGTTCAATCATTTCACTTCCTAGGTAGACAATTTTTCATGACTTACTATGAATTGGTAACATTTTCACTGAATATTAAATTATTATCTTCATTTATTTAGAAAAACAATTCAGCTGAAAAGACGCCAGCCTGCGGTTCTTTTTTTTTTATTGTAAATTGCTTTTTTTTTTTTTAAATAAAATATGTATGACTTGTCTTGTTTAGTAAAACCTCTGTCTGATCTTGCATTTCCAGCGAGAGAAACTCGTATTGTAAAAACACCCTTGTGTGTTCCAAACTTTTAGTTTGAGATGCAAATTATCTTCGGGGCTTTTGCAGATTAAGAACTGAAGATTGCAAAAATACGACGGAACACAATAGTTGTGAGGATCAATAATTATCCCAAGTGTAGCTGCTCCAGGGAAAAGAGCAATGAACAGACTGCTTTTTAAACACTATGGCTTTAACTTTACATTTTATGATCATGGCACCCTGCATTATTTGCTTCGGGTTTCATTATGTTGTATTTATAGCAAAAGTTTTGTATTTTTCTTTTGTTTTATAAAGACAAGATTTTGGTAGCAGATGAATGTGGGTTTCTCCAGTTGTAATTGTTTTTCAGACGCTCTTGTTGTGGTACTGAAAACCTGCCACATTTATTCAATCTTATTTAGAAGTGAATAGAAGCTTTAATAGGTATATAGGTCTTGAAGATAACCATTAAAAGTAAAGGAATTTGCCTGCAATTTGTAAACAAAATAACTATTTCATTGTGCTCACCGAGAGCTTATGGCAGGCAACCAGACGGCCTTGCGGATCTAAATAATTCCTGCAGATCCCATTATTTCAAACCCTAACATTTTAACCTTGACAATTATAATTTTACTGCCCTATGTTATCTCTGGTAACCAGATGGACTCTCTTTTAACCAAAATCATCATGCTCAAAGTGGAGCAGTAATAAACACCTGATAATGGCTCATAATAGACTTTATCTCCCTCGTACTAAACCAGTGAATTAAATGTTATGATAATTATTAACCAGTCTGAGGGACATAAACAGATGCTACTCATGTGTCTCATATTCCCAATTGCAATTAACACCTGTTATGGTTGTTTGATTCAATGTATTTGCAAACTGTACTGGAGTATTGGAAAAAAAAATACGGAAAATGGGAAACTTGAACCCAAAAGTGCTACTCCCCTTCATTAAAAGTTGGCGAGGACAGAAAGTTTAAATTTGGCTTGATAAATTATAATGCTATGCTCCATTACGTAGAAAAGACCTTAATAGATTTTGAAACGTGTAGGGTTTTATTCAATAAAGGGAGAGCTGACAGATTTTGTAGCTCCTTGACTTCACTAAACATTATGAAGGGCCCACACCGGTGAGCTCCTGCTGCAGGATAAGCATGTCGCGCCCTGTATAATGTATACTTAAATCAGTAAGAGTTCTTGAATGTCTCTTTATGCATTAAATAAAAACTTATACAACAGCTATATGCTTATAGTATTTACCACTGGTAAACTTATGATAATAATAAGTCATGGTAAAGGAACTGGTTACTGGTTTAGAGTACAGCTCATGATGTATCTTGTTTTGTTTGCTAAGGGCACAAGATATATATATATTTTAAATGTATTGCATTATCGGCCCACAAAACATGCTGCTTATACATGTTTTATTCACGTTGGGCAAGCCTGCTCACTGTTCATCTCTCACCACTGGATCCAAAAGCTGGGAGAAGCTGCGGAAAGTGAATTCAATGTATTTTTTAAACTTGTAAGTACCTTTCTATACAGTGCCTATACAGAGTACGGTAACATGTTCTGTCTTCATTCTATACAGTACCTTAAACTAATACTGCAGACCAATCGAAAGTTTTTTTATTTACTTCAAACCAATTGCCCAATTGTTTGTTTTAATATTTTTTTGTAAGGCTGTCCTTACAAAAACAATGCCACTTGCCCAGCTTTTTATTTTACATAATACAAATGACAAAACACGTTTCAGAGTAACAGCCCCTTTCTCAATGTGCCTATACCTAGTTGTGGATCAATGTTTCAGGAATTCTCACATACGCAGCCAGTTATACAATTAAATAGAAAAAAAAACAACTATATTCTCAAAAAGTTTATGAAATGTATGCACATATACATAAAAACAGGCTGACATACTCTGTACTATTTACTTCAGACATTCAATATTGTATAATATCAGTCGGTTGTAATCATCACTAATATTGTTCAGATTGCAGGTCAATCATTTTTGCGGCTCAGCAAAGATTTCATCTTCGAGCTCTCTACGTGTTATGCCATACATTTGTAGAACTTCAGAATAGTGGAGGAACTCCTGAAGACAGGGAGGAAGCGGTAGCTGACTTATGCATTCATTGGACCGTAAATGCTCACTTTTTAGGAGGGAACGTATTTCAAGGCGACAGAGATGCACAAGTGTTGGAATGGATGCTATAATAAAATTAAAAAAAAAAGGTTACATACAGAAATCATCATTTTGACTACTTCATGGGACTTACATATAGTTGTTCCTACCAAAAGCTCTTTTTGATTTGGATGGGGGGGTGAGAAGAAATTAGGTCAGTTAAGTAAAGGTACATACGGCCCAAATCAGTATATAGTGAATACAGTGTATGAAATATATACTACATACAAAATACAAACTTGCACTACAATACAGTAGGTATACTGACTCAGGATTCACAATAGTAAACCTGACAAGTTTTTATTTCCTTGTCCTGCAAAACTTTGGGCAACAACAACTTTGGGCCAAATACAACAAAACTCTGCTAATTAAAAAAGACCTAATTTATCAAAATTAAAAGGTTTTTTTTTTTATAAAAGTAGGGTTTTTTGTTTTTAAATAAAATGTAATGTTTCAAAAAGTTGAACAGAGCCCCAGCTGCTTGGGATTTGTACATGATTGTTATTCAAGATGTTATTTATCAAATAGCAATGCAGACTGAATATGGAATTATGCTCAAATATTAGATAAAAATATGTCACAGATATCTGGGGTCATGGAAAGCCAGCATGTTGGTTAACATTTAGGGGGTTATTTGTCATCCATCCGTTATACCGCTTCGGGCAGTATGTAATGGAAACCATAGCAATGCTTGCAGACAAAAGATTTTTCCTGCTGTCACATTAGTTGTGAAAGACCTGCTAAATGTTAGATGAAAGAAAACAAGTGTGTGTATGTGCGCATGGGAGAAGAAATGTTCATTTTAGAATGACTATAAACGAGGATATTACTCTGCCGGTAAAATGCAGACTGAAAAATTAATACTACTCATACAAACACAATGAGAATTCATCAATCTCTCTCTTAACTATTCTTGGTCAAAACCATATATATGTAAAGCTGTGTAAGTGTTTTAATCATTCATTTTTCATTACAGCAGATTGACTTGTGATGGATTTCTACGTTTTTCACTATCTTAGATATTATTAGACTAGATGGATTAGAATTTGAATATGTTTTTGGTTTTCAATTAGGCATCTGTTCTTATGGCTTAGTCTACATAAGTGTTAAATAAGCCTC
Source organism: Spea multiplicata (assembly GCA_009364415.1). NCBI lineage: Eukaryota > Metazoa > Chordata > Amphibia > Anura > Pelobatidae > Spea > Spea multiplicata. Next base: position 27,516 of record VKOC01022786.1, read on the forward strand.
TACAAAATGTTCAGAATGCAATACAAGCTTAATGGTAGCCATACATACTTATTTTATAAAATCACAAAACCAAAATGCAAGCTTGTATACAGTCAGTGTCTGTTTTCCAGCAGACTACTTCTTAAGCATGGTAGTGCAACTTCTAAGATCTATTTTTTTTAGCTTATCTAAATGCTGACCGCCAAACGCTTAATTAAAAAACACCTGCATCGTCTCATTTTGTTAATGAGTTGCTTCACTCTGTGGAGTTTTATAAATAAGTTGAGACACACATAATCATTTGAGTGCTGAACTAGGATAGGGGAGAGAAAATAAGATTCTGTTTTTGCAGGTAACAGGAACATGTGAAAACAGTTTGCATGTCATTTTGTCCTCGGTAAATGCCCCGAAGAGCTGTTTCAGAGTCTAATCAGTGTAAAACAACGCGCGCAGAATTTATCTGACACTTGTTTGCTTACCAAAATGCTTCGGTGGAATCCAGGTGGAACTGTGTGCGTGGGTAGACAATATCTGATCCACATCTGGAGGAAGCCTCTTCCAATTAGTGAACTCCAGAGTGAAATTAAGGATGTCATCACTTACAGCACAAACCCTGCACAAGAGAAATTATATCGCCGTGTATCCAAATAGGTTTCAGCATAGTACACAATCAAAACAAGCTGCTGAATATGCTTTATTTAATTCTCTTTAACGGAGGAGGGCCAAGGGTTCATGAAGCAATTGGGAAGAGTGATTTTTTTTCTTAATAGAAATAGAATATCCTAAGACACATCACAGCTCACAAAACTCAAGTGCAAATTAATAGTGAAACACATTAATATAAGGCATAAAATAATATTCTAAATCAGGGCTCGGCAAACCTCAGGCGCCAGGTCGCCATGGTAACTAGAAACCACTTCCTGGTGCCCAAAGGTTTGCAGGACAAGGGAATAAAAACGTGTCAGGTTTACCATTGTGAATCCGGCACCCTATGCTTTCCTGCGTGGGATGAGGCACCCAGCGAGGTCACATATACTAAATTAATAGTGCCAGAGTCAGTATACCTACTGTATCGTAGTGCGAGTTTGTATATTTGTATAGTGAGTGTGTGTGTGAGCGTATGATGTTACAGGTACATGCCCCAGTGTATAATGGATAAAGCAGTCATCTACAAACAGAGCAGATAAAAGCACTGGTGTCTCCAGTCATTGTTTTTCGCACGTGTGTTGGTAAATATTAGAGCAAAGGTCCTGCTAGCCATTTGGTTGGGGTCCATTTTGGGTTCAGATTTGGGTTCAGTTTGATTTAGCGTCACGTCTTTTCTTTATGAGCTTTCTGATAAAAAGCAATGGGTGCTTCATTGTTCTTATTTTTTTTTTTTTTTTTTAAATAAACACTTTAGTAGCGGTTCTCTGTAAAGTGACACATCTTCTAACAGCTTCCACAGAAGGTTCTATAAAGACCTGAGAAAGATCTCACGTGTTGAAAACTAAGAAGAATGGGGGGTGGCGTGCCAAACACATTTCAATGTTTTACTTTATATTTTGGTGCCAATAAATAATATTTATCGGCGTTAATATGGTTTAATATGAAACCTCAAAAGAATGTGATCTTTGAGCGGTACACTAAAACACAAAAAAAAGAATAAAGATTAAACCTACAAGCTTCAGCATTTATGGTGTATAATACCCTTTGTCATGAAGGAGTTCATTGTGGTAATTTACAAAGGGGGGCAGCAGTGAAGAAAGGTGTGTTTTATGTCTGCAGACATATCCTCTGCAGACCAGGGGATAATTTATGAACATAAAACATGATTTTTTTTTGGCTGGCTTCTATATCCAAACCAAATTTGTCACCCCCTGTTCTAAATATGCTACTAGAAAACACAAACAGATAAAACATATAATTTAGTGTATATGGAGCGAGAGCTAAGCGTTTAGATACAATGTCTGTGAATACAGGAGTCTTTGGTGGGGATGGTGGCATGTGTGAACTCTAAGGGTCTTCTATCACAGCTTATACTCTATAGAACATGGCTATTACATGGCCCACATAGCTAACAGAGCAATATCGTTAGAGGCTGTGGAACATACACCACACATACGCTCAAAACAAAGCTATATCATTAGAGCTCTCTATAGTGACACAGACACTCAACAATAGGTAGCGGTAGAGCCTAACATCAGAACTCGAACAGTAAAGGGGAAGAGAAGTTTTAAGCAACTTGGCCTGGCTTGTACTGCCCCACTCTTGACAAGCAGTGCCACTCGTATGTCGACTCCCTCAGCTATCCCATGCTCAATATATTCTCATTCTCAAATGCAAAGAAACTACTGAGTGGTTTAGTTTACAGTGAACTCTTTATGTATCCTAAGCATAGTTTAAGTTGACTAAACATGAGAATTTCACTTTCATTGTTTCCAAAATAAAATTATCTTAACGAAATAAAATAGATAATAGAAATACCCTAGCATTCACCGCAAACAACTAACTTCCAATAGGGGTTGGGGCATCTCTGAGGGTTAATGATATGTGCATTTCTAACAACAATTTTAATATTTTACAGACTTAAATGATCAAAGTTTTGAAAAAACCTTTGTTCCAGGCAGCTATACAGTCAATACAATGAGAAATAACCAAAACAGCTGTGCACATGGCATTTAATTTTGATTGTTCTCATTATTTTGAAACATGACAAAACCCGCACACAAAAATAAAGTCTGAAGTCAGAGATTTCAGTACTGAAATAATTGCCTGTCACAAAATGGGTATTCTGAAAAGGCTTAAGTCAGTCATGAGATATAAAATGTTAGCAAATACGGCAAAGTGTTATGATAAAATCCAAATGAAATTAAAAGTGCTTCAAAAGAAATAAAAAATGTTTACTAATTAAGCTTACTATAGTATTGCAATTGAAGTGTGTCACAATAATACTTTCAGAAACCATCGTGTCTGATTTACACGTTTTTAAATATCTAGTATTTGAAACTATTTAGCCTGCATTATAATTGGAGAAAGATTTTCCTAGGAATGCATGAGCTTACGCAACTAAAATGTTTCTTTTAATTTCCTTTCAGCTGTTTAGAGCTTCTAAAAGAAACATGACAGCTAGCAATAACTTTTGGCCTGAAAGGAACTGAAGTAGATCTGTAATGAAAAATTAAATGTGTGTAATTCATTCATTGTAAGATATTGTGTTTCAAAACGTACTGTTGCTACTACGGAAAATATACCCACAATTGCTGGACCATTTATTATGGTTGTGCATGCATATAATAAAGCAGCATCTCAGATCTACAGATTATCTAGACACTACAACATGTATAGGTCATTATTTTTTTTTATATAATTTATTATATATTATGTTTTACACATAATACCTTGCATTATTTAGCACCACTTGTAGCGTGTGCACTCAGTATACTGATTTTTAAATTGTAGGATTCGGGAAAAGTGTCAATGTCTGGCTCGGTGTATAGTGATAGGAGTTACGCTGTACTACCATCCATGTCTGGCTCAGTATATATTTGCATGTTTTTAAGTTTTTTTTTCCCCAGTTGAAATGCACTACAAATTTGTGAAATAGATATTCTTGCCAACAATATTTTTTTGTGGATGTCTTTGTGGGTGCCACATACATGATCCACCCTGGGTATGAAATACTCTAGGTATTCAATTAAAGGCTTGTATGTAACTCTAGTGTTCAATAAAAAAGTTTTGCTTCACAAGTTGTGGAGAGCTACAGCTAGCAAATTGAAGGGAACCTAAGACTCCTTTAGGGGAGTTGATGTTAAAGGCGCATAGAGTGAATAGAGACTTTGCAGGTATATGGTGTGATATAAGAGATGAAATACAAGAAGTGGATGTGAGCTTAAGAGTCTTGAACGTAAGAAGGAGGGATTGTGTCCTAGGAAACCAGAATATACATTTTTGGGCAGGGGCAAAAGGGAGCCCTGAAACAGAACCCTGAGGTACTCTGAATGAAAAGGGCAACAAGGTGACACAAAAAACAGACTTTTGAGAAAAACAGTAAACTAGACCATGGATACCAAGATAATGCAAAACCTGGGAGAGAAGTGTATGGTGACCAATCATGACAAGATGTAAATACAGTTTGCAGAGACCATTTGAGTAGGGGCAGGTTCTGTTGAAAAAATTGAGAAAAAAAATAGAACACAACTTGTTTAGGAAGTGGTGAGCCATTAGGAGGAGAGGAAGATGGACTCTTCAGAGTCTGTAAACATAGAGATTGAGTCACAACTGGAAGCAGTTTTGGAGAGTGAATGGATGGGATTCTGTGTTAATCTTCTGTTTGAAGAATTCAGCAAAGGTTTGAGGGGTGAGAGAGAAGTGAATGAAGCCAGAAGTCCAAGAACAGAAAATACATAAAAAATTTTAGATACATAAGTGGGTGTTTGTGAATTAACCAAGGGCAGTGGATTTGATGGACATTTGTAATGAGGATAGAGGGAAGCATACAGATTAAATGTGAAGGAAGGGAGGTTATTGTAGCATTGAGAAAGGCAGGTTGTGTAGGCGTGTTGAGTGATGCAATATTGGCACGCACTGTAGATTTTGTAACAGTTATGTTTAAAGAACAAAGATCAAAGACATGGTAGGGTGTCTGTAAGAGAGAAAGTCCAAGGAAGATGCAAAAAGTTTACGGAGGTGGTGGTCAGAAAGTAGGAAAGGGGATAAAGAGAGATCTAAAATTGAATACAAAGTGATGGCAAAGTTATGACAGTCACCATCATTGAGTGTAAAACAATTTACATTTCCTGTATAAGCTCTGAAATGTGTGACAACTGTTTACAGCAAATGCAGTACGTTTATATGGTAAAGCATGGTTTGGCATGTTTTGCCTTTCATGGAGCCCTGTTATCCTAATCACAGTATGCATGATCTACAGTTGTGGGGGTCATCAGAGAACCCAACAGTCTCTACTACACTGAGGGATGTATTCTGTGTTGTCATTGCTGACATAGCAGGAAGGACATTAACGCGCTGTCAGTGTAACACTACAATTACTCTGTCAGTAAACAGCCAGCAATGCTGGTTTCCACTGACAGACGGAAGACAAAAGACAGCCTGATCAGCCGTGCAGTAGATCTCAACACTCCTGTCAGCAGGGCTGGGGCTTCGCAGTGTATCCCAGAGCCCGTGATGTCATTTCCAGCCGGGGAAACTATTTGTTGGGCATGCTGCATTGAACAGAATCATTCCTGCGCGTACCTGAACCAGAAATTTAATTAGATCCTCACAGCATGACCTCCTCCTTCCACATTTCTAGAGCATTGCAAAATTTAACTCAGACATTTGGGAATTCAATGGAAACCAAGAAAGAATGTCTTAGGCATGATGAGCATAGTACCTTAAGGTCATACAGACATTTTATTGTTTCCTTTAAGGAAAAGTGTTGTTATGGTTAAGCAGAAAAGGAACATGAAATGAAAAGGCAAATTAAGTTGGTGTACATAATAAAATAAACCGTAAACATGAACAGTGTGATGCCAAGTCTGTGTTGGGTAAACATTGGAAAAGTTACCTTAACAAAATGTGTTTTACAATTTTTGTTTTATGCATTTAATGTTGTACTGGGCGTTACTGAAGTGTCCATCAACATGAAACATAACTTGGTGATGGCAGCGGGTTATTAGTTTGGTGTGCTAATCTTAATGATTGTTTCCAAACCAATACAAATGAACTAAGTCTTGTCCTAAAACATGTAATAAACTAAACTAAATGAGAAGAGGAGGGAAAAAAAGATGAGCAAAGATACAGCGAAAATGTGGATGCAACAAGCATCCACAAGTATAAAATTACCGGCGTCCTTAAGGGGTTAATGTTATTAATTGTACAAAGTTTATACAGATGGACAGCTCTATATACAAATACAAAGGCAGTTTTTCTTTGTCTACACTACAGTGGTGATCTGGTGCTGTTTTTTACGATTTGTTATTATTTATTATTTTATGCGGCACCATTATTTTCCGCAACGCCGTACAATAGGCAAACATATCAAGTATGTCAACAGTTAAAGAGGGCCCTGCTGAAATGAGCTTACAATCTACAAACAATTATTAACTTTCCCCTGAAGTATGGCCTCGGTAATTATTCTGGATAAAGTAATTTATTGCCCACATTGACACGAGCCATGATAAACAGTTAAAGAAGAATACTAAAATCTCTTACCACTCGCTGTCCAATAAATTTAGAGGACTGAACCCGGCCAGCAGTAAGTAGGGTAGCCATTCTTTGTAGTCACGCCCAGCTTTAGATGAATGCATCTTAAAAGCGTTACGCTCATCCTCTGATGGCAATGGGCAGTGTTTGTTTAAAAAATAGCGAAACAGCGGAAAATGGTCACATTCCAGACATCTTGACAAATACAAGCTGGACAGCTTGAACCCATATTTCAGAAGCAATGGCGCCATTTTGAAGTTCCTAGGATAAATTACATACAAAAAAATAAAAAACAAACAAACATTAGATTCTTAATTCAGCAAGATTTCAGTGACATAAATAAACCATTAAAGCGGCAATGATTCCCATTTTTTTTAAATTATTCCAGTTTAACCCAAGCTGTATTTTGCATACCAGATGGTATGGTACCAGTAAGCATCACAGGAAATGCGCATGCACAGGCTCACATGGGCCGCACATTGGATGCCCCTGACCTAGGACAAAAGTCTCAGTCGCCATGGCGACCTGGGATTTGTTGAGCCATGAGATATATATATATATTACACACACACAGAGTTTTGCCTGGCACATGGACACCACAGTATTCATTTTTTTGAAATTATTTTTAAATTAAGGGCTGCTACACATAAAATACATCTCGCCAATTTAAGACTCACCATATAAAACAAGTTGAATGTAATTATTAACTAATTATTCAACCAAAACAATCATGATACATTTAACTCAGTGACACTATGATTGATATTCAGTTCACATAATCATCTATGCCCCGCGCGCCAAAATGCAGCAAAGGACCTGACCGCTGCAGTCTGTAGACGCCGCGCACGTGATTACAGTGAGGAATAACTGAAAATAACTCAGGGCATTCATTAGTATTACAGGGACAGGACCACAACATTTCAAAACCAACTGTAAAGAAGGCAATTAGTATGTTAGCAAGCTATTAAGACATAACAAGGATACAATGTAAGGTACACGCGATACCTAATGCGTAGCACACTTCACTAAAGATGAAAGCCTGAAGACGAATAACACTTATCTGTATTTATTAAGTCATATAATGCAGACAAAACAAAGCGAGCTAATGATGAACAGGGATTTCTGGAGGCATGCTCCAACTGATACACTGTAAAACGCCATACAATAAACCGTAATCGGAGCTTTATTGCTAGCTTCATCCATAATTTATAAGGGACCTGGCAGAGAACACGCTGGCTATTATCCAGGCCTACGTGTTCGCATGTGCAACTAAGGATTTGGATGAGTTCCTGCCTCAAGCAATTTAAAATCATCCAAAGCCTGACCACAGAAACGTTAAGGATAATGGGGATGTTATAATGCAAATGCTGTCATTAAGAGGACAATCCTACTTCCCTGGCTGCTTCAAGTACTCACTTTTGGGCAGAGTGATCTATTTAACCTAAATAGATTTTTTTTCCCATTTTTTTTCTGGAAATCCAGGGCCATGCTTCTATTTTTTAAAATACATGTTGGCAAACTAAAATCACTAATTTTAAATGCACTTGGAGGTAATGAAGGGGGGATTAGACGCACGCGTCTATATACGCGTGTCTTGACGCACGCGTTATATAAAACAGCAGAAAAAAACAACCCCACAGCAAGTTACTGTCAAGCTATCAAATAAAATGCGAAAAAACCCACAGCCCTCAAAAGCTGTGTCTAGAAAGCACAGGTAAGCAATTTTAACTGTAAATATTCACCGGACAGTCTGAGCGCTGTGTGATTACAAAGTGTCAATTTAGCATCAGTTTCACTCAATTACAGCAACATGCCAGGTTCCAAAAAGACAAGCAGAGTTGATATAACTGCTTGAGGAAGGAGTGGGAACCTGAAACCAATTATACGGGATGTCTCGCCAACCAAAGGACTTCCCAGAGGAATATTTACAAAGAGCATTCATCATATTTGAAACCTGATAACATTACTCCTAAAGGCCTCCCACAAAGAGTAAGTATTGTTGTTTCTGGTTACTTTTTAAAATTAGAATTTTTTGGTGTAAGACATAAAAGAAGCCAAATAATGTGACTTTGTAAAATAAATGGCATCCCATGAATGGGACACTATCAACAGTCTGTATTAGTGAAGCAGAGCTTAGGTACTTGTACGTGTAATGTGTTGGGGGAGAGTATGCACTTGCCTTTTGGGTACATAGGCTCAGAGCCCATTGAACCACAGAAAATGCAAGCAGCAGGCAGTGTACATTGTACATGCACACCATCTAGGGCTTCATACAAGCCAAACTGTTAGATCAGTGGCCACGCACTCCTTAATGACATCCCTCTCTCTTTAAGCCTTGCTTTGCTCCCTGAATTCCAAAAATCCCTACTCTCACTGAATCACACGGATGAGGGGTAGAATTTATCTGACATTACGAATGGGCAAAATTTGCCTACACATTTGTCTCGTACAGGGTGAACAAAACACAATAACTTTAAGGCAGTACTATAGTTACCTTTTGTGAAAAACCATGCACATAGGAGTTTTACATACAAACAGTGCGCTCTCCTGAGCTTCAGGACAATACCCTTCTTTCAGTAACATCTCTAAGCACTCCTCCTGTTTTCCATAAATCGCTGAGTAAATTGGGCTTATTTTGTCCTTCCCAATGCCACATATTTTATCTGTGATTGGCAGTAGCATGGCCAAAATCCTGCAAAAAGAAAAAAAAAAGAAATTCACATTATTCATCTATCTTCCTTTCGGATCATAGCTCTATAAGACAGCCTAGACAGCCGTTCTTCATAGTTTCTCTTAATAATATATTTTGCCATAGGATAAAAGAAGGCATCAGCTATGTCACGGTACGGTTTATCTTTCTTATTTTGTCCTGGTTAGGCAATTTAAGTTGTGCTGCAAGAAAAGGGATGTTCCATATTTCCCCATGCCAAAACCTAAATTATAATTCCACCATTATTAAACACCTATTAGTATATCACAAAACAAGTGCACGTTCTATTTCCCCATGTGTATTAAACTTATTAAAATGTGGTCTCAATGAAGGGAAATTCTAATTTTGCAAAAACAGAAAAAAATATAAACAAATCATTTTTCTAATTACCTTATGTGATTGCTAAACTCCTTAATTAAACCCAAATATCAGATAACTTACTTGTGTCGGCCCATTTGAGCAGCTGCATGAATTGGCAGCTGCCAGCTCTCATCATTGCAGTAAAGGTTTGGATCGGCTCCCTTGGACAGTAACAGCTCTACACACTTAGCATGGCCTTCCTGAGCCGCGATAAATAATGGCGTTGCCTTGTCCTTGGCCTGGCAGTTGAAATTAGCACCTGACACATGATAAAGCTCTTAATAGAAACACATTTGCAAATCTTGCAAAACACACACAAAAAAATAGGCGAGTGAACAAATATCAGAGCTTTGATGAGGCGTCCACATTCACCATATGGTTACATCAATTTTATATTCATTTTAGGAAAATTTACTATGGTTTACTTAGTCAACAATAAGGCTTATAGCATTTATTCTAAGAAAATAATTATTTTTTTAATGTTGACATTAAATTGCAACTATTTAAACTGTTGGGTAGTTTAAATAGTACCAAATGCATCCTATGAGGGTGGCTAAGGTACTGACTGAGCCTATGGGCGCTTTGTCACAAGGTTTCAGAGGAGCAGGCTGCACATGAGAGTCTCAACACACACACAACACGCATGTGGTAGGCCTCATTCAAAAAGCAATGCGGTGGGTTGGCTTTCTGGCACTAGTTGAAGCAGAAGAGGGTGTAGGAGGGATGTACCCAAGGGTGCAAGAAACTATTCTGGATTTAAGAGGTCAACTAGTTTGGATTTCAGGTAATAGGACTTTATATTATACCAGAAAAACACTAATCATAAAATTAGATATTAGTTCTGAATTTCTTCATAACAATCACTTGAATGTCTAATGTAAAAAAAACAAACATCTGGGTGGGAGGCTAGCTCTATTTTATGGTATTGCTCTAGAAATAACCCAATTTTCATACCGGAATCTCTGCGGATTTACTTCTGAGTAAGGGGGTATTATTATTATAAAAATAGTGGCTGTAATGAATCATGATTCTTGGATCAATTCAAATTACGGTCTTTACTTCACATAACAGATTTTTCTTTTTATTATTATGACCATCACAAGAACCACATGGCTGCCCCCAAGCAAGTCAGTTAAACAGAAACTTTGACATTAACTAGTAAAGGTTCATTAATTCTCTTAATAAGAGTCGGAGAGTCTGCTCATTTTGTTACCATGCCAGCCAGTCATTACTTTGAGATTTCCATGAACGTGTTTGTAAGGGATCTAAGGTAGGAATAGACAATTAAGCAATGATGATCAATAAAACTTATAGCACATCTTATGTCAAAATAACAAGCCTATGACAATTTAGTCACATGAAACCTGCCAAAACCTTTACAAACGACCAGAGGTTTGGCTTTAACACAGTGGTGTATGTCCTCCATGTTATGCACATTTGTTAATTACACCCAGCCAGCTGGATTTAAGAAATGGGATCATTTCCCAGTAAAGCCAAACATGGCTTCAACATGGACAGCATTCAAACAAATTCAACTTCCTTATGCTTATTTTCTTTTGTAATTACATTTTATATTCAAAACATAATAAGTGATAAACATGGCAATCAGTGTTATATATAAAGTATCTGAAAAGGAACCTATGTAGCATAAATTGTAATATAATCATACAGTCGTGTGAAAAAGGAAAGTACACCCTCTTTGAATTGTATGGTTTTACATATCAGGACACAATAACAATCTGTTCCATAACAGGTCTAAAAAACCTCAGATGAGCAACAGCACATGACATATGACACGTTTCATGATTTATTCAACAAAAATAAAGCCAAAGTGGAGAATCCATGTGTGAAAATTAAGTGCACCTTATGATTCAATAGCTTGTAGAACCTTCGTTAGCAGCAATAACTTGAAGTAATGGCTTTCTGTATGACTATCACAGCGTTGTGGAGGAATTTTGGCCCTCTCTTCTTTACAACGTAGCTTCAGTTCATTGAGATTTGACGGCATCTGTTTATGCTACACACCATGCATTAATACACACACTAAAACTATACGCTGACATACACACTCATTCTAATACCATACATAAAAACCACCACCACACTCCTATACACATAAACACACTATACCAGGGCTCGACAAATCCCAGGCGCTAGGCGACTGAGTATTTTGTCCTGGCGCCTAGGTGTTTGTCAGCCTGTTAAATCCCTGAAAAACAGCACTGACCTGAAAGTCCAGGGTGCTTCCAGGTCAAATGCTGTGAGTTTAGTAAGTGGGCTGATGATGATCAGATCACTCCTGACCAACTGTTAGTTTTAAAAAAAATCCTGGCTCCTAACTTTTTTTAGCTGGCACCTAGATTCACAACAAATTTGTCAAGCCCTGCACTATACATATTAAATTACACACTATGGACACATACACAATGGCACTACAAAACAGCAGACAAACTGACTCTAGCACTATCCATGTACACACTGATACTATATATGTACACATGGACTCTGACACTACAGTATACACACACTCACACACACTACTCCACCCCCTCCCTTTCACCATCGTGAATCCGGAATCCCCTGCTTTCCTGTGGGGAGCTGCGATTAATATAACATACATTACATGAACCATGCATTACCTCTTCTTCAGGAAAGCATAGGGTGCTGGATTCATGATGGCAGCCCTGCAAAACCCCGGGCGCCAGGAGGTGGTTTCCAGTCGCCAAGGCGACCTGGTGCCTGGGGTTTGTCGAGCCCTTTCATAAATATGGATGAAAATGACTCGGCTCCCTGGAAATCCCATGTGAGCCAAAGCTGGAGCTGGGTGGAGGGAAGTAGACAAAATGTACAGAATAGATTCTGAGAAATCCCTTCTATACTTCTGGATTATAACCCTTGTGCAATTAAAAGACACAGGGACTGTGCATTATTATGTCATTCTGGAAAAGGCAAAAATGGGCAGCAAACATCAAAATCCGAAATGTGACATCTGCTGTGGCAAGGCTACGCACCTAATTCAAAACATTAAAACTAAAGGGCAGGGAGTAACTTGCAGCTGCGAAAAGAAGCAAGTGATTTGTGTGGACGAACACGTACATGAATGATGCATGAATGAGCTTGAAATATTCATAGAGGGGGAAAGAATGTCGTATGTGGCAAGTTTTTTAAAGAAATTCAAGCACTCAATCTGCAAATATGCAGGTAATTGTATCACACATACATTAAAGAAAATGAATTAGCATCATTGTTTTAACAGGACATAAGTACATAAAAAGAAACATTGGCGGCAAAGTACACTCACTGGCCACTTAGGTACACCTGTTCAATTGCTTGTTAGGACAAATAACTAATCAGCCAATCACATGGCAGCAACTCAATGCATTTAGGCATGTAGAGGTGGTCAAGACAACTTGCCGAATTTCAAACCAAGCGTTAGAATGGGGAAGAAAGGGGATTTAAGTGACTTTGAACGTGGCATGGTTGTTGGTGCCAGATGGGCTGGTCTGAGTATTTCAGAAACTGCTCATCTACTGGGATTTTCACGCACAACCATCTCTAGGGTTTACAGAGAATGGTCTGCAAAAGAGAAAATATCCAGTGAGCGGCAGTTGTGACGAAAATGCCTTGTTGATGTCAGAGGTCAGAGGAGAATGGGCAGACTGGTCCGAGATGACAGAAAGGCAACAGTAACACAAATAACCACTCGTTATAACCAAGGTATGCAGAATTCCATCTCTCAAGGGACAACGCGAAAATTGGGCAATGGAAGACAGGAATTATGTGGCCTGGTCTGATGAGTCTTGATTCCAGCTGCGACATGCAGGGTCAGACGTAATCAACCGTTCAGGCTGGTGGATGTGGTGTAATGGTGTGGGGGACATTTTCTTGGCACACTTAGGCCCCATAGTACCAATTAAGCATCCTTGAAATGCGACAGCCGACCTGAGTATTGTTGCTGACAATGTCAATTCCTTGATGACCACACTGTACCCATCCTCTGATGGCTACTTCTAGCAGGATAATGCACCATGTCACAAAGCTCACATCATCTCAAACTGGTTTCTTGAACATGACAATGAGTTCATTGTACTTCAATGGCCTCCACAGTCACCAGATCTCAATCCAATAGAGCGCCTTTGGGATGTGGTGGAACGGGGGATTCGCATCATGGATGTGCAGCCGACAAATCCGCAGCAACTGCGTGATGCCATCATGTCCATATGGACCAAGATCTCTGAGGAATGTTTCCAGCACCTTGTAGAAAGCATCCCACAAAGAATGAAGGCAAAAGGGGGTCCAACCCGGTACTAGCCAGATGTACCTAATAAAGTGGCCAGTAAGTGTATATGGATTGATTTTGTAGAGAAATTAGAAAGAAAGTGTTCCAGTTGATTTTTCCCCAATTAGATCTTTATACATTATGCTCATGGTGCCTAGAGGTTGATATATTAATGGTGGATGCTGCCCAATTTTTACCTAAAAATTCTATAATTCAACAGAAGAAAAAAGGTATTGGTGCAAGAGATCTGTAAATGCATAGACTGTGTAATTTCACACAGCACTCACCATGCAGTATAAGCATGTTTAGGCTCTCATATTTCCCATATTGAGCTGCAATAAACACTGGTGTTATCCCAAAGTCATCCTCACATTCCTTGTCAACACCACTCTCTAGAAGTAATTGCAGGATGTCAGTGCGTTCCTAAAAACATTAAGAAGGGAAATAATCACGAAAATTAACAATGATTATCTGAATAATGCCGGTTTTGGCCAAATGTACAATTATCATTTTTTTATTGTGCATCATTATATCCCCATGGCCCCACTTACCCAAGTCCTGTTTCAGATACTTTACAATAAAGGATTCTCTGTTCTCCCGTTCTTCTAACTCTACAGTGTAACCTCTTTTTTTGTTTGTTAAACTGCAGATGTCATGGAAATACTGGGACAATCCTAGTCTTCTTCTGGCAAGTTTATTTTTAGTATCAGAACAGCTAAATTCCTAGCATTAAATATATGTATTTTTACAGCAGTCTATTTGGGGGAATCATAGTTCTTGTTTCTTAATGTATAGTGTACTGAGCATATGTCCAGCAATGGTTTCTAATTCCAAGAAAGACAAATGGCCATAATAACCATGGGAAATGGCCATAATTTTGGGAATAAGATTTTCGTGCTTACTGCACTGGTAACCAGCGATAATGTGGGTTTAGCGGCGGTTACTGGAATCTGCTACAATGGGCAAAATGATTAGGATGCTGCCATACCAGGACACATGCGATACAGAAAGGACAGAAAAGGTCTTAATAGTAAGGTATATCTTACAGAAAGACGATACAAAGGTCTGCAATTGGATAGACCTTCTGAGTGGAGCAGGTCTAATGGCAGATTATTTAAGTAAATTAGAAGAATGGCCATGAGTGCGGCAGCTTTATGTGCAGATCACAGAGGCATGCTTATTTTAAATAAGGAGACTCGACATAGTCTATGGATTTTTTGATTGCTGTTGGTTTCTTCTGTTTTCTATACCAAAGTATTGTAATCATTTATGTCTACCATAAGTAAATTTGGAAATGAAAAAAAGATTGTGGCAGCAGTTTAATGATGATAAATGTAAATTAATAGATACTGCTTTCAATGGATGGAGAATATAACTGTCTTTAAATTATTTGCTTGAGAAGCTACGGCGCCTTGCAAAACTATTTATCCCTCTTGGCATTTTTCCTATTTTGTTGCATTTTAACCTGGAATTAAAATGGATTTGTTGGGGGTTTGTATCATTGGATTTACACAACATGCCTACAACTTCATACAAATATTTCTTATTGTGAAACAAACAAGAAATAAGACAAAAAAAACACAGAAAACCTGCAACAGTCAATACTTTGTAGAGCCACCATTTTCAGCAATTTCAGCTGCAAGTCTCTTATATATATATATATATATTATATATATATATATTGGGATCATGTGACCCTTAGATTGCACATGGGTGGACTTTATTAAATGAATTATGTGACTTTTGAAGGTAAATGGTTGCACCAGATCTTATTTAGGGGCTTCTTAGCAAATGGCGGTGAATACATATCCACGAACCACTTTTCTGATTTTTATTTTATTTTTTAAAAAAGGGTATTTTCTTCATTTCACCAATTTGGACAATTTTGTATCCGATACATGAAATCCAAATAAGAATCTATTTTAATGCCAGGTTGTAATGCAACAAAGAAGGAAAAATGCCAAGAGGGGTGAATACCTTTGCAAGGCACTGTATGCCTTTAACACATTCTCACAGGGAAGCTGTTTATTGTACACTGAACTATTTAATAGCCTCATAGTTGGAAAATAAAAACAGTCATGGTAAGAAAGAAAGATTACGTAAAGCAATGTCCCACCAACACAATTGCACTTCTGTTTGATGCACGTGGTAAATCTTATCATATTGGTAATTGCAACAAAGAAACGGCCAAACGAAAATTCCAAAAGGGAATAAAGGTTTCATGGGAGTGCGTCTTGGGGGGGGGAGGGTTATTCACTTAAATGAGAATTGGCAGGACACTTGTGCTTTCCACTCGCTATTTTCACTTTCCATTATGAAAAGGGCAACCAGTGAACTTCTGTTAAAAGAAGTTCTTGGAGGGCCCTTTATAATACATTGCTACTTCAGTGAGCCATGTTGAAAACTGCCTATGCATTACACAGGGCCAGTTCAGGCCTTGCACTTGTAGGAGAAATTCATCAGTACACTCATTTTAGTAAATTAACACCTATGACATCATATCTTCATGTCTGCATGTGTCACTAAAGCTGAAGTCATCAGCACTTTGACCAACATCAAAGGGAGCTTGAAGAGGTGTGTGTTCCTAGAGTCTCATATTCACAATGTATATATGAGATTATTCCAGTAATCAAATATCCCATGGATTGTCGCTTCCATTATTCAATAAAACTAACCTAAAATAGCTAATGTTTTCTGAAAATAATTAAATATGTACTGGGTAGCTCAAAATATATTTATGTACACAAGCAAAAATACTGCAATGTTCTTAATATTTCTTGGTTTTGTCTTTTTCTAGATACCTTTCCATTAACTAGAAAACCAACCAAAATGTGTATAGAATGATTTCTTTTTAGTATCTATATTTGTCTTCGCGATGAGACTGGTCGCAGTATGCATAAATGCATATCACCATATTGTAATGTATTACTTAAATCAATAAATACCAATTGAAAGCTATGTTTTAATGCAACTATATATCTAATGTAACTTTCTTTGGACTGCATAGGCCACACTAGTGATTTACTTACCATAAAAGCAGCTTGATGCAAAGGATTCCATCCTGAACATGAATGAGGCCCATTAACGTTGGCTTTATTTTTGATCAACAACTTCACAATGTCGATATATCCACCTTCAACAGCTTAAACAGCAAACAAAGAATAAAGACAAATTATGTTATATGCCAATTTAAATCAACTACAAACCAGCTCAGAGAAAACCATTTAGAAGCATAGTCTTGTCAAAAGGAGCCATTTATTGTACAGGGCAAGCAAAATAAAATACCCTTATGCCAATATGGACAAGTGTAAGAACGACCTATAAACACAAGGTATGTCACTTTTTGATTCCTTACTCATGGTTACTTGGGTTCCCTCATTATCATATGCAAGTGGTGCAACCTTTATTCTTAAACATGTCCATATTTACAAAATTGTACTTTATTTTGCTTACTGGTTTACTAAGAAATCCTGCTTGGCTACTTACTCAGCAGCAGCCTCTTGACATTAGGCAAGCATCTATGGATGCCGGGTGTCTGCGCGTCCATATAATAAGACGAGTGTTGGGCGTCTGTGTCCATATAATAAAACGAGGGTCAAGTGTCTGTGTGCGTGTCCATATAAGATGAGTGTCAGGTGTCTGTGTGCGCGTCCATATAATAAGACGAGTGTCGGGCGCCTGTGTGCTTGTCCGTATAATAAGACAAGTGTCGGGCATCTGCACGTGCTTCCATATAATAAGACGAGTGTCAGGTGTCTGCACGTGCGTCCATATAATAAGACGAGTGTCGGGCGCCTGTGTGCGTGTCCATATAATAAGATGAGTGTCAGGTGTCTGTGTG
>VKOC01022787.1:0-38362 GCA_009364415.1 Spea multiplicata
ATATATATTATGCTCCCTAATTCAATGTGCATTTACAAATTAAGCCTTGCATAAAAATGAATAATACCACGGATCAAACAGGAACAAAAGAATATGATTTCCATATAAAATGAAAAGATTAACTGGATAATCTCCTAAAATATTTATTTTCATGTTTAGTTCTTTGTATTTCCAAATACATTGTTTTAATCTGAATATTCCATTGTCTTAGTTATCTTCTTGTTATCGGCATTTGCTCACAAATGACATAAAAACACCTTTTCATTCAGACGTAAAATGGAGAGTTTTTACATATTAGATTGCTTAATTCTTAACTATACAAGACTAATGACTAACAGCAGCACTAAACTGATGGATACACACATCCAGCAGCATGCTATGGGGCTCAATGTTTTAAAAAAATAGACAAGTTTGATTGAAGGTTCCTCACACAGTAAGGACGGTGAAAGAATTGTAGCAGCAGCAGTAGTAGTAGGGCACTGGGCCTGATAATAAAAAAATAACTTGCCCAAAATTAGGCTGGTAGTGTAAATGCGTAACTGTCTTAAACTACACAGGAACTGGTTTTAAATTCTAAACAACTAAAAGCCCAGTAGAATGCCTAGTTTTGTCACCCATATTCATCAATGAAGATGAAGAATAAGATAGAAAGATAATACAAAATATTTTGTGTTTTTCACAAATTAGAGTTTGGCTAGTAAATGGGCAACTGTCAATCAACTAAACTCTACTCAGGAATAGTGGTAGTAGGAGCAAGCACAGTCAAATGCCTAACTTTATCATAATTTTTTTTTGTGTTGACCAAAAACTAGAGGGTTAGGTATTGGAGGTATGTTTTAGTGTATACTCCATGGAATTGCCATGTAACTTTGGTTGCTACAAATCCAATATGACACCTATTAAATACCCTACCTGTATTTATATTGTGTGATCAATCGGGCTGGCATTTACTTTTGCCCTGTATTAATTATGTTTTAACACATATTCCTATCATGTGCCTGCAGTCACAAACCTAAATGTTGGTCTTTTATGCACAAGCTTCAAAGCATCTTATATCTTTTCATCCAAGAGCTTTTTAATAAACACAGGGCTAGAATTGACATGCCAGGTTGTATTTTCAGGAGGCTTTTACTAAACTGAGTGTGTTTGGTAAATCAAACCAGCTAAAGATATCCACTTGACCCAGCCATCCTATTTTATTCCAGATATTATGCAATGGCTGACTTTGCATTCTTATTTAAAATAGTTTACAATAGTATAACAATTTGTAAAAAAAAAAACAAAATAAAGACAACTGTATTTACAGTGCAATACACAGTATCTTTCCTTTTGTGTAATGTAAGTTACATACACAATGGTTTAAGAAACATTGGGCTTGATTCAATGGCTTGACTGAAGTGTAATTTGCAACCAAGGTCATAATAAAATGCAGAAAGCAATTCAATGGCCTGACTAAACAATACAATCAGAAAAGTCTACATGCAAACCCTGCGCTAAAACATGCCCCTCAGGTTGTATGAGTACTAAAATGGATATATCTTCAGTCTAATCTCCATAATACCTGACTAAACTCATTGAAAACATTGTATAAGAAACAATACAACGCACTGCACACTGCACAGCCGAAACTGCAGCAAGGATATTTAACCCTCTCACTGCATACACCATGTTTTAAGTTCTGTAAATAATAAACCTCAATGGACATTAATCATAAGAGACACATGTTTCTAATCTGTTAGCTGAGTGCTAATATTTATTCTAGAATCTCTGCCAGCACAAGAGATTCCAGAGATTCCATATTTTTGGGAACTCAGCCAACTCAATACATGTTTTGTTGTACCCATCACTGCCATTATATAGCCATCTAGCACTTTTACTAATCATACTAGATGGGTATGGCAGCATGCAGTTCCTGCCAGAAAACAGGGTCCATAGCATCATATTTCACATAAAAATCTATTCAATTAACTTTTCCGTAGATGTTACCTCACCAACAAAACTTCTTTAGGAACCAACACTCAAAAAATGTATTTCAATTGTTTCTTGAAATCATTTCCGTAGAAGGTCTGTGTAAAACTGTAGGCTTGGGTGAGCGCTTTTGTTCAAATTACCGTAATACCCAGCTATGACGCTGTTGTATGTGTGTACTCAAAGTAGGTGTCCCAAGGGGGACATTTCTCTTTGACATCTAATGTGTGTCTAAACTAGTACATTCTGGCCTAGATCAAGGGCGACCTATTTAGGCAGCAGCAGCGGGTAAATATATAGATAGATTATATAACGGTAAATTTAATACAGGGAGTACATTTTATATTTGTGGCTACGTTTTTAAATTTAAATAGTAAATGTTTAATTGTTTTCTGCAGTCAGAACCTATTTTATGTAAAAATGCACTTTGTGTTAGTTTATATCATACAAACATTTAATTGTGGGGTATTTTAGTTATACAGTTTATTATAGACTGCAACAACAAGAATGGGGACATGATGTAATGCACTCCCTCCATTCTCTTTTTTTACTTTTAAATCTTATTTTTTTGGCTTGCTTAACCAACCGATAGATTACTGTTTCCTTGAAGCTGTGTGTATGTGATAGGGGTAATTAATCTCCTGCTCTGTGCCTTGACTCTCAGTCAAACTGAAAAGACTTACATTGTCACTCAATCTCAGAACTGTAGATTAAGTCACCCAATCACAATTACATATCGGACAACTACACAGTATACCCAGGCAAAATTCTTTCCACGTTATGTCATGGATAGAAATAAATAGCATGCACCTTTTGAACAGATACGTATGAAATAATCACATTTGTGAATACAAAAATGAGTTCTATGTATGGTAGAAATGAAGAATTCAATGAACAAATTCCAGTGTGTCTGGGTTAAATTAGAAAATAGTCTTATGAATTGCATTTATTGGACTGGTTAAATTGTCCAGTGTCATTTAGCAAAACAGTGCTGCCTTGAAATATGAATAAAACGGTAAAAAACAGAAAAAAAGCTCACCAAGCTATAATGAAACCAAGTAACAATAATTATTTATAACTAAATTTTTACTCAGTTACTGCATCTGTTTAACTAGTAGTAACAACTGCACTTTATCATGTATTTTACTTTTAATACAGCCAGACAAGTTTAGACAACATTTATTCACTGACTTGATAATTTTGATTGCGCTATATAAAACAATAAATAATAACTACTGTGGCAGTCTTTGTCATTCCTTTTTCTTTAGTGTAGTTGTCAGCCTTAAAGTTGTATTGGTAGATTTTCCCATATTGGTATATTTCCATTTAGAAACGGTTAAGATAATTGGCCAACCTCATCCAGGCTGCAAAGAAGAGAGACCCCTGTGCAGGAAAAAACCCCACCATGAACTTACCCACAAGGTGAACAAACCCTACCCTAGTTGGTGCAGGCAGGAAGTTGAAAAGGCAGAAGCACCAGAAGGAAAGTCAGGAACCAGAATCAGGTAGTAGGCTAGGCAAGATGGGGTCACACACTGTAGCGCAATCCAGGGAAGTATCAAATAGCAAAGGAACAGTCTGGACCAGCTGCCAGAATCAGCAGTCTATATAGGGTCAAATAGTAGTAATGTAGACTAAGCAGAGCAAGGTCATACATGTTAGGACAGTTCAAAGAAATGACAAAGTGAGGAACAGGCTAGGTTAGTAACCTAATCAGGGAGCAGAGCATAAAGGGCATGGGAACTAGAAAATAATATTAAGGAGCACAGAACTTCAAATTAGATGGTGTCACATCTGCACACACACTTTCCGCGGACATTCTTCTGTCTAGAATGCAGCCAACAAAAGGGTTGAGCACCCGTTGGGGAAAAAACAGGGCTTAGAGGATCCAAACAGTAAGGATGCTTTGGTGAATGCAGGTAAGTTTAGGTACTGAGTGCTGAATGCAAGGTTTAGGCACAAACATAGGATAAGTGTCAAAACAGGTATACGAGAAACCAAGGGTTAAAGCGTTCTGAAAGGTCAGGACAGCCAAGTCGGTACAGGTAGCTGGCAGTCATACAAGTCAAGGGTCAGCACTCAGGTCAGACAAGCCAAACTGGTACACATGGAGCACAGGCAGAAAGACAAATTCGCTAGGCAAAAGGGATGGTCAGGCAAGCAAAGGGTCAAAAACACAAAGATCAGGCAATACAGAATGTAGCTCACAGCAAAAGACCACAAGAGGGGGTCAGCAGACAGCATTTCCAGTTTTAATCCAATGCCAGCCCAAGCCCCACCTCCAGGCGAATGTCACACACGCATCTTTAGTTGCCCGTCAGAACCATGCCTCCAGGCATGCGTCATAGCTGTACCCCAGTGATCGTCTTGTCGGATCCTACAATGAGTGGAGAACCGGTAAATACAGGTCTTAAGGGGACCCTGCACCAGCTAGCAGCTCCCTGTCTGCCAGTAGCGGGACCCCAAGACAGAACCCCAGGCACCTTGTGTTGGGCTCCAAGGATGAAACCCCAGGCACCCTGTGGTGCAAGCTTTGTGGAAAGAACTTTTAAGTTTGATGTTTCTGGTGGACAGCCATACTCTGTCTCCTTTAGTGTAGGAGGGTCCCAGCGCAAAGGGAAGGTAGTTAATTGACATACTAATCTGCAGGAACTGGGTGCTGCTGAATGAGTCTGGTAGAGCTGAGAGGTGACAGCCATAATTGCAGAAAAATGGATAGTTTAGAAGCTTCATGTACGGTATTGTTCCGGGCAATTTCAGCCCAAAGAAAAAAGGAGTCGATTTGTCTTGATGATCCTCCGCAAGCAGATGGAGAAAATGTTCTTGTGATTGGTTGGTTCTTTTAGAGATGCCATTAGTTTGAGGATGATAAGCAGAAGAAAAGGCCAGAGAAATTCCTAGGTGTAGAGCAGAAGGTTTTGCAAAACAAAGCAGAAAATTGTACCCCTCTGTCTGATACAACTTGCTGGGCAATGCCATACATTAAATTACAGTGTTGCCTTCTGAAGTCTATGACCACAATGAAGTCTATGACCCGATAAGTCCAGGGGCGTAGACGTATGGGCAACAGATAAAGTAGATCGGCAGGTCGAGAATGTGAACTCTTAGTGGTGGCACATGGAAAACACACAGCAACAAATTCATTGCAATCACCTGTTATTTCTGGCCACCAAAAATATCTCACTATTATTTCTTTTGCACGATTAACACTAGAATGACCTGCTGGCTGAGAAGCATGAGCACAGGCCAAAACATTGTGTTTTTTCTTGGATCCCAAAACAAACATCATACCAGAGGGCCATTTACTATGAACTAGGAATCATGCTTGAGTTTTTATTATACAAGTAATTTATGGTGATGATAATTGCGTGGTGATCAAAACAATAATCTATGGAAATATAATCAGTTCAGGAGTAGACTTATCATCAGTATCGGTCACAAATTGCCTGGAGAGAATATCTGCTTTAACATTTTTAGATCCTGATGGTAAGATATGACGAACTGAAATCTGGAGAGAAACAATGACCATCTAGCTGTGATTGAGTCTTTTAGCTTTGTTCACATATTCCAGATTAAAATGGTGATTCCATTCCTAGCTCCCTCCAACAAGTGTCTCCACTTCTGAAGGTCCACGATGATGCCCAAAAGTTTACAATTGCCCACATGGTAATTGGCTGAAAAATAGGCACATGAAGTTTATCTTTGAATTCCTTTCTTTGAGAAAACACAACCCCTACACCAACATCAGAAGCATCAACTTCTATAACATAAGGTTTGGTCACATTAGGGTGTTTTAATACGAGATCTGTGGCAAAATTTTAACTGGACAAAGACTTGAACAGCTTCTTTAGCCCAGTGTTTGCAATCAGCCCCTTTTTGGTCATGCTGGTGAGGGGGGCCAAAATTTTAGAAAAGCTTTTAATACATTTCCTAGGAACATTTAAAGAGGTTTTAATTCAGGTGGCTGTGGCCATTCAGAAATAGCAGAGAGCTTCCTGGGGTCATTTTCGAATCCAGATGCAGATATGACAAACCCGAAATGAAACCCACAAGATTCAAACAGGTGTTCATATAACTGCCCCAAGTGATCGTCCTGCGGGACCCTACCATAAGCAAAGGACGAGTAAGTACAGGTCTCTTGGGAACCTTGTGCCATCTGGCAGCTCCCTGCACGCCCGTAGCAGGACCCTGAGACAGAATGTCTGACACCTTGCATCAGCGGCCGCCAGCAGCAGACCAGTAGCTGGACCCAGGCATGTGACAGAGGGAGGAGGCTCTACAAACAATTAATTCCATTAGGTGTCAGAGGCTTAAATAGGTAAAGAGAAGTCACATTGGGCAAAAGGAGTTAAATAGTCTGCTGATGGAGGCTTCTCTGGGAATATACCTCTGCAAGTAACTGCCCACAGATGTAAGTACTGACAGAAACATTCATAGACATTCTACAGTAGTCCCCTACAGGTCACTTTGTTTGTCATAGCAATTGTTGGGAGCATGCCAACATATACTGAGAAATCGAATTATTTTAAATATTGTATTTTAGACATTTTACATTTTAAATTGCTTAATGTTTGTTGAGGTTTCACAGCATAAGAGCATTTCACTCGGGGAGGAGAAAAAATATTCTAGTATTCTAGAATTCTATGTATGTTATGGGAAGAACGTGCAAGACATTTACCTTCTGTTTGATTCTATTAACACTATTAGCTGTATACTACAAGACATTTAGTGTAGCCATTGATCACTATCCAGGCTAAATGGAGCAACTTTAATTAATCTGACAAGCAGGTGATTGCATTCTGCAACAAAACAAAAACCAATACTACATGAACATTTAATAAAAGAGGATCAATTGTTTTGGTCATTATACTAAAGGGTTTACAGTAATTTAAAACAAATGGTGAGCTTCACATCAAGATATGTCTTTTACTGGATTTCAATAATTATTGGATCAATAAATGCACTGTGTTATTGGTCCTCACAAAAAGAGACTGATAAGTTGACTAGTTTCTGCTCAAAATGATGACAGTTTTTTTCTCATTGAATCCCACACCTTAAAGCTATGTATGATATTAATTATTAAACAATAGTGCTACACAACAGCATAACAGTATGACCCTTTAAATGTCCTTAAGGTGAATTGTGCACTGTGTTCTAGATATGTCAGCTTTGATAAGTATGCACTCTTGTGCAACATCGGGATTTTGTCCTAATTATGAAGCAATGGAAGCATTTTGAATGCGATCAAATATTCCCCACATTACTATTGTAAACTGCAGTATCAATGTAACTTTGTCATTACTCCACACTTCTTTTTCTTCTTCTTTTGGATTTCTTATTGGATTCTTCTTATTTTGGATTTAAAGACCAGATACATTGTGTCACCTCCTTGCAGTCATGAGTTGGATGTATAACATTTCTGTGTCTACCAAAAAAAAAAAACAACAACAAAGAATAATAGAGGTTTCTTGTTCTGGAAAAAAAAAACTAATTTTGTATTACATTAAGTAGTATACTGAAGCCTATTAAAATAAAAATAAATAAATAGCCGTTTCACTAGGCAACTGTGTTTCTGAGTATAGGAAATAACTAGGTAAATATTTCAGTATATTAATTTGTATAAGGATTTGATCAGCAGACCTAGAAATGATACAATTTAAAACATACTAGCAAACAGGTTGGCAGTTGGTCCAAGATAATTTTATTTTCCTGAACTATAGAAACTAATAATAACATAGGAAAAAAAGGTTACTTTTTTGGTTGGAATTTTTTATTTACATTTTTTGGATTTTTTGGGGTATCTGTACTTTAAATGCACTCTTGGTTTTGATTTAAAATTACTGTCGAATCTTCTAGGAGACAGAATGTGTCAGTTTTTACTTTATTACTTATCCCTACATTTAACTGCACATTTTTTCACTCTGAAGAGGGGCGGGGAACGATTTAATCCCATTTTCTACTTGCTTTTACAGGGAAAATTTGCCAAGTGTTTAAATTTTAAAGATGTTTTCGTGGGAATTCTCACACAATTCAATATAAATGTTTTGCTTTTTTGCTTAAAATTGTACCCCTCCTTTTGTTGGTTAAAGAGAAATATAATAATAGTGGGATATACAATTTCATGTTGCAATTATCAGAGAAAGTCAATAAAATGTATAACAATATATCATGCAATAGAAGAATTCTGGTTGTGCTACAGAAACAGAGTTCTTGCTTTTAATTTTTCCATATACTACAGTAATTTATCTTTCCTATATAAGCTCTACATTCTTTAATGCAATAGTCATATAAAAATACAGACTTTACTCCTTTGATCCAAAGTGACTTCAAAACAGTGGTATTCACAGAAAGTTAGCATTGAAAGAGCTCTCCATTTATAAGTTGCCTAATGATGATAGAAGCAAAAACAAGTAAAACTGCCTATAATATCTGTCACCTCCTGCCATTCTCTTTTGAAAACAACAGTTTGGTGTGCAATAACAAGTTAGGATTTATAACCTAGCAAATTATTTTTAAACAAAGAATCACAAATACATGTCCTAACATTCTTCAATTACAATTGTTAACGTTTACTAAATAATTCAAAGAATGTATTAAGTATAACTGTGCCTTTTTAGCTTCATTTTGATATACCAGATTTAATGGTGTGATTACATGCAGGCAAACCTTTTAGATCATTATTTTTTAATTCAGTTCATTAAAAATACTAGAATATGAGTTTGATTTTTAATTGAGACAAATGTTCGATACATATTCTTACATTTCAAAGACCATTGTATGTTCCATTGATTCGTAAACTGCTATGGAACAACATTCTAAACAGCTTTAACAAATCCTGTGGGGAAGCTCAGATCTCTTAGCCCAACTGGGGTAGCCATGTTATTGTTTGTAATGAAGCAGTGATACAAAGAAGATGTTCATTGATTTAATATGTTTTTAGGAAACAACTCCAATAATCAGCCATACAATTTTAGATATTGTAACAAGATATTTGAAATGATTTTGTAATATATATATATATATATTATATATATATATATATATATTATATTATTATTTATTGTTGTATATAGCACCATCATATCCCATAGTGTTGTACAACTGGTGGACAGTACGTAACAAGTAGTATATAACATAACCATTTAACTTACAGAAACCACAGGTGAGGAGGACCCTGATCAAACGAGCTTACAATCTAGAGGTATAAATACATAAATGACATTTTTGTTATTGAGATAATGTGTGTTAACCACACTGCTAAAGATAATTGTATTTCCTGATTACAATAATACATAATAAATTAATTGAATAAGAAAATACTTTGTTTATCCCACAGCGAGAAAGGGCCATGTGTTAATATTAAAATATTGGCATCTGATGTGTACCCACGAAAAAAAACAATTAGGAGCATGTCTGCCTGATGTCTGTCAAGAAGTTATAATATGAAAATAGGTGCCCTAGCCCAGCAAAATTAATTGAAATAATTTATATAATCAGGCAATAACTCATCATGACAGAAATTTGAATGCATGGGCTATTTAACTCTTTCATTTCATATCATTTCATTTCTAAGTGCATTTTGTCGACGTTATCACAAATAGGATAAGCTGATTACAAAAATTCTTAAGTTGTCATCTTTAAGCCAGAGTTATCACACGGATGCCAAAATAATTAATGGGATAGAGAAATGTTTTTATAAGCAATAATTTCAAACAAGCTGGTGGTGCACTAAATTTCCTAAATGCGTAAAATTGTACTGTACATATTTTACGACCAATAATATTGAACATAAATACTGTCTTCGGCAATAAGATTATATGCTGTTGTTTAATTTGCTTTATGTATTTTCATAATTTTTTACTAAAGGTGTACTGCTAAACATATTGAGAAATATTTGCATTTTTTAAATAAGATGTACTTTGTCTTACATCCTCAAGAAATAATTTTTTGCCATATGGGAAAAAAAAGAATTTCAGTTCTTGCATCTCATTTGGCTAAAATGCTAGCGTTTTGCTTTAAGTGTTCTTTGTATGGAACAACTTGACCCAGATATATGGATGCAGTATAATCTGTAATTTATATAAAAATCCAAAATTGTGCACTTGTTTATGATTCAATAAATTACCCTTTCAAATTATACATACATGATTTTATTTCAGTGGACTCATTGTCACTCACTACTTGAATCTGTTGACTCTTCTCATTAGAAAGAATAACTCATTACATAACCCTAATTTTCCAACTCTACAGATTAATGAGCCCTGCTTCTAAATAGTATGTCCTTAAGACATACTGAAGATTGACAGAAGGCCAAAAAAAACTAAAGAAATTGCTGTATTACTTCAGGTGGTTATATAATTTTCTAGCCACATTCAAAATCCTTAAAATATGTAGAAGCTGCTAATTTTACTAGAAACAAACACATGAATGAAATCCAAAAGTTAGTACACATACAACTTACAGATACATATAGACATAATTAGAAACATAAGTAGCTATTAAGTATGTCAATTATCTTGAATTACTTTTATGTAATGAAATCTGCCTGCCTTGTGAGAACAATAAAACCAGCTTACAATTTGAATGACATTTTGGATTTAAGTGTGGAGAGTGGAGACTGAATAGCGAGTGGAGTGAATGTTGATGTCACTACAAACTAGAACTGGGAATGACATTTGAGCAACACCAAAACACAGTTCATGACTTGAATACAAGAATGCTCTTTATATTCTTCATGCGGTATTTGGAAGTTGTGGAATATGACCAACAAAGTGCTTTTGTGTAACCCAATACATTTTACTTTTGGGAACACTACCATCTTTCATAGCTATAAATATTTGTTCTTTTTTTCCTGATATGTATGAAAAAAGTTCTACTCTTTGACCACATTGCTTAAGCATCTGTTACCATGACGAAGAGAAAAAAAATAACTGATCATCCCTGGAGCTCTTTAAGCCCTTCACAGCTGTTCCTATCCCTACACCTCCTCACTCATCTCTAAATACACTCCTTACCGGTCTCTCCGCTCATCCAATGATCTCCTTCTATCCTCTCCTCTGATTTCTAGCTCCCATGCACGCTTACAAGATTTTTCCAGGGCTGCCCCTATCCTCTGGAATGCTCTCCCCCTGCCTTTGGTCCTTCAAAAAATCCCTCAAGACCCACTTATTTAAGGACGCTTATAATATTGCACATTAACACCCCCTATATTCCCTTAGCTCACCTCTCCTAGTCCCTCTAATGGAATACTTACACTAGTGTGGCTGGTCCATCCCTTACAATGGCACTTTTACCTATTGCGTAATACACCCTAATCCCTCTAGATTGTAAAATCATTTGAGCAGGGCCCTCCTCACCTGTTCTCTTTGTAAGTCAGTTTGTTATGTTACATTCTACTTGTTATGTCCTGTCTACCCATTGTACAGCGCTACGGAATTGGAAGGCGATATATAAAACAATAAATATTAATAATTATAATAATTTTCCTTCCTTGGACCACTTTTGATAAGTACTGACCACTGCAGACCAGGAACACCCCACAGGAGCTGCAGTTTTGGAGATGCTCTAACCCAGTCATCTAGCCATCACAATTTAGCAAAGTTGCATTTTCCCTTATAAAACTTTATGTAATGTATATAAGTTATCCAGACATGATGAAATATTTTTTGTTCACATTGACTGAGCATTGTACAAATTGGTGTCAGTTTAGTGTATTAATTAACTATAGAAGATTAAACATAGACATAGAAGATTAAACAGACAACCAATGCAAAATGATATTTCCAAAGCATGAATATATTTGTGATATATACAGATTACATATACAACCATTGGTGTAATCTGCATTACCCAAGGCATGAGGAAATGGGCAAATGGTGAACAACCATTTGTATCTATTTTTCTAATAACAATAGTATCATTACAGTAACATCCAAGAACATATATATATATATACATATATATATATATATGTGTTTTCTGAATGTCTAAACATTTTCATCATTAAAAAAATGATGGGATCAATATGGTCTTGAAGCAGCCAGAACCTAATGTGTATGTCATATGGATTATCATACAAATATAGAGAATTTCAGTTTTGCCCATACTATTTCAATATACAGTATTTGTAACTATATACAGGATTTAGGTGGAATTTAGTGACTAGCCCACAGAGTCACTGAACAAACTTTTGAACTATGAGTTGGGTGTGCATAAACCATTACATGGACCACTAAACAAATGAATGCTATATAGAGAGTAAAATGCACACTGAATGTGGAATTGTCTAATATTATTGTTATATGGACATTTAGTTTTGAGCTTCAAGCCAATACTACCATGCCAAGGTGCATTCACGTCTACTGCAAACTTGTTACTCTTTGAGATTATTAAATAGCTTACTTTTAACTTATGAAAGAAATAACTTGCCTGTTGGGCATTGCACAAAGAGCATCTGCTTGCATTACCAACCACCCTTTTAATGCTTATTTTAAGTCATTTACATTTTGCCAGCCATATTTTTGTGCCGTACTTGCATAAAAAGCTTTCAGATTAATGCATCTTGTATTTGATTTGTGCATGAATTGCTTTTCACATTGCAACGTTTGCTGTTTAGCTCTCCAATCTTTCTTCAGGTGCCATTCCTGTATGTGAGTTCATTCATCTAAATGTTATATTTTCAGCACTATGGCACTTTACCGTATCTTTTGTTAATATTATGTGATGTCCCTTCTTTAGGTCATAGTGTATGAATAATGGAAGTATTACATTGGTAAGACCACCAACAAAACGTTATTTAATAATGCTTAAACAATCTTCCATTAAATGGAAAATTCTCAAACTGGGCCAAGGTATTAAGTGGTAAGAGCTCTGGAGTCTGTCCTTGTTCCTTTTCTTTTAAATGTGTTTATTAAAGATCAACCATATTTCACTGAGAGTCACATCTCAGTGTTTGCTGATGACACAAAATTAGGTAGTCTAACCTTGATGTTGTTTCTCTGCAGCCGGATTTTATCAGGATTTGAGGATACAGACAAATGGAAAGTTATGTATTATGGGAAAATAATAAAAATGCAACATATATTTGAACCCCTTTGTGAAAATGGCTGATTTTATTTTTTGTACCCTTCGTGACAATGGTTGTTTTAACATTTCTGCGGTGCTCGTGTTTAACTGTAATTTTCTTCTCTTATTCAATGTACCTACCGAGGCATTTCGGTGACAACATTGAAGTTTAGGAGGCGATATCTAGCCCCTGATGCTGATCTCGGTGTTGTTGAATCCCTCAACACCGTTTAAGATTACTTTCTAAGCTTGTTTGATCGATTGTGTCTGACGTGCCTGGCCCGTCATTGGACGTTAAGGGGTTAATGATCATATTAGCGCTAGATAATACAAATTGTGGGGTCTTTTTATCCTTTGAGAGGGAAATCTGTGTCTACATAGGACTAAGTTATTTGCTCATACAAGAATTGGTTTGATCATTATTTTGAAAAGAAACTGTCTCCTGGTCACATTGACTTGTACTTTTATTGAGTGGTGCAATTAGTATGAGGCTCTGTCATCATGTCTGTTGGATGAGATCCCAGAAAATAATCTGGGCCAGGTTCCAAGTTATTAAATTAAGGATAGGAACGATGAGGTGAACCAAAACAGATAAGTGAATAAACAAATGTAAAATGAATATGTTTTTGCTTGTTTTATTAGGGGTCCATCCTCATTTTCAGGGCTTTGTACAATTGCACAAATTAGGCAAAATGTCTTAAAACTAAAGTTTGTACAAATCCACACCTACTAGTCTATTATTCATGCTAAATGCCAGATAATACAAAAAACAAATGAAAAGCACAATATATTATTTTTGTTGTACCGTTAACCATGAATGAAAGAATGTTATGGTTAAAATTAGTTCAAATAGCAAAGAAAATGGGCAGTCATTGAGTTGTACATTAGGCATGTTTATGACACGTTCAAACATATCAGTGTGTTTTAAATAGTAGATAATTTCTGCTTCCATAAAAAAGGGAATTGAGATCCTTCCTTTATATACAATTCGTTTAGCATTTTCATAGGTGTTATATTTTTTTCCCTTGCTATTTAGAACCATTTATTCAAAAATGGATGTCAAAGCTGTACAGCTAGAACATTTTAAAACAGGAACTATTTTGCACAACCATTAGAAAGCTGCCTTTGCCAAAAAAAGCTCTAAATGGAAGATGAATACTGTCCTATTTTTTATTATTAGTGGCCCTTGAATGCATTGATAAACACTCCTTTTAGATTGCAGTCAAATTGTTTTTGTGAAAAATGTGTGCAGTTATTTTACATGTTCTAGACCTTTATCTTTCTTATAAGTGTTTGATTTCCCAGCAAAATACTATCTTAACATTGCAGTCTGACAATTCTGTTTTTTATGGGTGATTCAGAACCAAGATAATTGCCTTAGCAAACTGTGCACATTTTTTTCTAAAGTATTATTTAGTAAATACGTTTTAAAAATGTATCTATTGAACATTTTTTTAACCATGCTTTAAGATCGCATATGAGCATGTTCTTATTATCATTCTAAAGTACTACAATAATACAAATGCAAATAAGAATACTTAAGTGTTGAATGGAATCATCATGGTTTATTACCCTGTGTATGACTTTGATTGTTTTAATAAATTCAAATTATTATGAAGAATAATTTTACTGCAGTTGAAACAGAGTATTTAAATGTACTTTTCTATTGCGTCTCATGTACTAAGTCATCATTCCTTGCTAGTCAATACCCAGGCAATAAATCTCCATTTCTTTTGGGCAGAAAGGCAGGTGTTATGCCCTCAACCATTTCCTAAATATAGTTAAAAAAATAACAAAGTGTTAGGTGAATCTACCATTAATCCACATCCACCTAACTCACAGAGTCCCAGGAAAAGGCTCATATTAATGGACCTCTGTATAAGCCAACACATCCATTAGAACTTGATCGCCATACACCACACAGTATGTATAGGTTTAATCAAAGTCATTAAAGTCAGTCGTTTTATCCCAACAGTGAGGAGGATCGGGTTTAGACAAGGTATGTTTGGTACTGAGTGTAGTAGGCAATGCGCAGACAGACCCAGAAACATGTATAGGTAATCTACAGACTGGAGTCACAGATGGGTGATACAGAATGTCAGGGGGTGAGGTAAGGGGGTGTGAGAGATAGTACGTATAGTTGTGTGAAAAAGAAAGTACAGCCTCTATGATTTTACATATCAGAACATAATAACAATCATCTGTTCCTTAGCAGGTCAGAAAATAGGTAAATACAACCTCAAATAAACAATAACACATGTCATAAGATAAAGCCAAAATGGAGAAGCCATGTGTGAAAAACTAAGTACACCATTACTGCTTCTATAAGAATTCAGATGCTAAGTGTCAGACAGGTGCAGCTAATCAAATGTCCTTGATTAATTGGTCATCGGCAAGTGTGGGTGCCCATATAAAAGCCAAAGTTTTAGCAGTTTGCTGGTCTGAATCATTCAGGTGTGTGTTAACACAATGCCAATGAGGAAATACATCTTAGAGAAGCAATTGTTGCTGCCCATCATTCTGGGAAGGGTTATAAGGCCATTTGCAAACAATTTAAAGTCCATAATTCTACATGGAAAAACATAATTCACAAGTGGAAAACATTCCAGCCAATCTTCACAGGAGTGGACATCCCAGAACATTCACCCCAAGATCATACCCTGCAATGCTCAGATAAATTGCAAAAAAAAAAGCAAGAGTTACATTTTAGACTCTATAGCCCTCAGTTAGCATGTTAAATGTTAAAGTTCATTACAGTGCAATTACCAAAGGACTGAAAAGATATGGTTTGTTTGGAAGGTTTGCTAGGAGAAAGCCTCTTCTCTCTAAAAAGAACACTGCAGCACAGCTTAGGTTTGCATCTGAACAAACCACAAGACTTCTGGAACAATGTCCGTTGGGCAGACAAGACTAAAGTGGTGATGCTTGACCATAATGCACAGTGTCACATTTGGCAAAAACCAAACACAGTATATAACCACAAACACCTCATACCAAATGTCAAGCACGATGGTGGAGGGGTGAATATTTGGGCTTGTTTTGCAGCCACAGAGCCCCGGACCTCATTGAGCCGACCATAAACTCCTCTGTATACCAAAGTATTCTAGAATCGAATGTGAGCCCATCTGTCTGACAGCTAAAGCTTGGCTGAATTAGGGTAATGCAACAGGACTATGATCCAAAGCACATCAGCAACAGAATGGCTGAAAAAGAAAAGAATCAAGATTTTGCAATGGACTTCTCAAAGTTCAGACCTAAGGATAGAATCAGCCTGGCCCTAGTAAAACCTAACTAGATTTCATATAGGTTTTTTTGGATAAAGAGTTAGTTATATGAGATGAAAAAGTAATTTAATTGCAGTAGCTATGCTAAACAAAACATCTCAATGACTCTTGCAAAAAAAAACTTGACTAGTTTGGTCCTTCATAATGTATAGTTCTTAGAATATGATGGCATGCAATCTCACAGCAAATATATCCACAAATGAATGTTTGGAAAATAAACCCTGTAATGATAGCTTTCCATCAGGTGCCTTTTTCAGAGATATATCCTCATAATATTTCCAAAGTTTATTCAGATATATAATTCGACTTGCCATTTTTTTTAAATATTGAAAATTTTGATTCTCCTTTCATTTCACTGTCTTTTTCAATCACACGCTGTCGTCCTTTTCCATACCATCTGTTCTTTCTTTCTGGCAGCTTTCTGTGGAAAAAAATGTAGCTTTGCTTCAGAAACAAAGTGATTCATTTTACAGATTTTTGCACACCATAATACAAACCACCAAAGCCCCTGCAGCATTGCACACAAACTTGAAGGCTACAAACAATCATTTCTGTCTTGTTGTATAGCAATAAATCATAAACTTCAAAATACTACAAAGATTGATTTGTTTCCGCCAACCATTAACAGGCATTTAAAATGTAAGGTCACATAAAAACTGTCCAAACAAGTATTGAATAGCTTTTCAGAAACATTTTAAAATATTTATGAATCAATGGGAAATACACACAACTATGAATTAATTACAAATACACATTGCTGAAAATTAAGTGGGACCTTCACACTAGGATTCCAACAATAAGATAAACTGACATAATAGTTCACATTGTACATTACTAGCCTAATGAAATGAAGGAAACCATTAAGCTGTGATAAATTCTAAATTGCTGATTTAAATACTATTTTTTAAACAAGTGATAGAATGTATTTACTAAGAAACTGTACTAAAAGAAATGTGTCATCTGTTATATGAGGATCGATAATTTTATAAAGCTAATAAATATTGAGTATTTATGTTTGAACAGACAATAATTATGTTAATAGTTTATACCGAGCAGTCCAACGGCTGTCCACAGCAATCAGGATGATTGTGGTCTCTCTATGCCATTTTTAAAAGTTTGGAACATCTTCATACTGCTTTTTAAGGGTTTGGACAACCATTATATAAATGTATAAATGATATCCCTATGTACATACAATATTTTTTTTAAACCGTCAAGTCTTGTTGCCCATATGAGATTGTGTACATTTTCCGTCATAATTTATTGCCAAAGAGACCCTTTCTGCAAGTTAAATAGAACATTAATTAGTCTTATAGAATTTGTGACTGCTGCACCGTTACTCTGTTACTAATTCTTAATGAACCCTTTACATTATTGTCCAGTTTTTTTCAATATTTTTAAAATCTTTCTTTCCTTCCTTTCATTTCCTTTTTGTTTTGTTTCTTTCTTTCCTGGCCCTGCCTACAAAAAACTATTAAAACTAGGGCTGCAACAACTAATTGATAAAATCGATAATAACACCAAGATCCAGATCCCCCACAGCGCTGCAGGAGACCCAGATTCTCCTCTCTGGAAGCTGGTGGGCGTCTGCGCGATGTTCATTACATTATTCTAAATGAACGAAAAATTTGCATATTGGTTTTTTTTATTCGATTAATCGGCCAACTAATCGATGAAAATAATCGCTAGTTTCAGCCCTAATTAAAACAATGTGAGATTGCCTGTCATATACCTTAACACTACAGAAAAAAGTCAAAACACATGGGAATACAATGTACTCCAATTATTTAGATTAAAATTATTTAAAGAAAATAATACATTTTGAAATACATTCTAAATAGTTCTTCATAACTACACATGGGCTTGTTTGCAACATCTTCAACTTTATCTAGTCAAATGCAGTCTGGCAATTTGATAGGGACAAATATCAAGGGCAGTCTGGCATAGCTATCTATAAATATTATCATGGTTTAGAGCTGAAATAGAGCTTAGTGCTCAGCCACTTCTGCTGTGTTTTAGGGTCATTAGGTTCTGGCCCTACAACAGACTGGATTTGTTTGTTAAACTTAAAAAAGGAGTCATAACTGACAAAAACACTGTTTGAAGGTTTTCATCATTATCTAGTCCTTGTAGAATACAACAAACTGTATAATGTATGGTTTATGTTTATATGTGCTATGTAGTTGTTTAAGTGCATATTTTGTTATAATAAAAGTTGTACTAAAAATATTCCTAAAGTGTTTCGGCCCATTGGCTCTTGTACGAAGAGCAAGTTGCCACAGTAATTGCTGTAACCTAAACCTCATAGTGTGGCCGTATAGTACATAGCAGAATTGTAAGTGCTAAACGCAGTAGTATGCATCTTCTATAAATGCAGCATTGGAGCCCATCAACAAGCTTCAATTAAATTAAAAATGTTGTGGTAACTAGTAATGCAGCTTGTTATATTTAATTGGATATACTCAATTCTAGTTGAGCTATAGATCAACCAAAGTCTCTGTTAATTAGGATGGTGAGAACATTGGGCAAGTTTTTTTCATTGAACACTTCCCACGTTTCCCTGACAAAGCAGTCATGATGAAAAGTTTTGTATTGGTATGGATTGGGTTTATTATCAACTATATGTAGCAGTCCATCAACAGTCCTCTACCATACAATGATGAATATGTGAGTCTTGATTCAGCACAACGTGGTAGAACCTGGAGGTCCTGACTGCACATAGAGACTGTTGAAAGCTGTTTTTATCTGTTTAAAAAAAAGCTGTTTTTATCTGTTTAAAATGACAAAGCCCATAAATGTATGGGCTCAAAATGCATTGTTTTCAATGGGTTTTGGGACTGCCCATTGTCCTTAAGGGGTTAATCATGTTTTAACTGTGTTCTGAAAATGAAACAAAATATTAATACATGTAAATATTATATTAAATACATTATATAAGTAATTATTTTACTAAACATAGAAGCAGAAGATTTTGTGAGCAACAGCTAGTAGAATTCAAACTATATTTTTACATATAGGGAAATATTTCACAGGTGCAATAAGAACAATATGCTATTACAGCCTTCCCTGTTAAATCACAGGATAGTTTTCATTATTTATTTATTTAATGTATTCTATGTTTGTTATTCCATGTTATCCTTGATCTACATGTCATACTGAAGATATTTCAGT
Source organism: Spea multiplicata (assembly GCA_009364415.1). Classification (NCBI taxonomy): domain Eukaryota; kingdom Metazoa; phylum Chordata; class Amphibia; order Anura; family Pelobatidae; genus Spea; species Spea multiplicata. The sequence continues at coordinate 19,488 of VKOC01022787.1, forward strand.
TATTTCAGGGGGTTTTATGCTATGTAAAGAAGGAAATGGCAAACCTTGGTTAATTAAGTCAAACAAATGTGATTTAAAAAAACATAAGGAATGTAAAATCTAAGATATCTTAAATAAAATATTAAACACATTACAAGGAAACTCAGATGATGAAGCACATATGTGTGTTACTTGTTTATCTTAGATGTCACCTCTTATTTTCTCAAACAAAAAACATTCCAATAAATCCAACTACATTTTAAATATGAAGGTACAAGAGACATGTAAATCAAAATTGCAAAGGGCTTCTTTGTGAGAAAATTACCTTTTTAAGCTATATCTTTTGCAAATAAATTGTAATTATGCATTAATGTAATACTATACCCTTTCATCTTTTCATGAAATATCGAAAAATGATTTGACAGATAATGAATTGTAATTTAATTCTTGTTTTTGACATGTTCTAATATCCTGTTATTAATTTTCTGGTTGTCAACCCCACATATTTTAATTTTATGCGCTCATTCTATTGAATAGATAATGAATTAACTAGCATACATAGATTATATGTTTATTAATGTTTGATAATGTATTATTAGTTGAAAATGAGTTGATCATAATTGATTGACTGAAGTCTACTTGATTTACATTCATCACAGTAAAATCCAAGACTTTCATCCAAGTCTCAAAGCATGTTTATAGAAACATAAAACTTGATGCCAGATAAGAACCATTTAGCCCATCTAGTTGCCTTTTGACCTAATGTGGTGACCTTAATCGGTCCTTGGTCTTGCTTTAGATTTAGGATAGCTTTATATTAACCCCAGTAACCTGCTACTGGTGGTCATAACTGTACCTGCCATAGTGTATTCTGTCCTAGTGCATTATCTGTTATTGTTTCTGTGTATTAGATCTGGTTTCATGACCTGGGCTCTGATGTATTGATTGTCCTAACCTCTGGCTTTCTGACCTTGGCTTTAATATTTTGATTACCACTGAGCAAAGGCTCATCTTGTATATCCTGCCTGTGCGGGTCTGTCCACGGTCTTGGAGGATCATCAAAAAGTCCTACAGCTGATCAAAACCCATCAGGTTTTCTCTTGTGGGGACACAGTGTCCTATCCTGGACTAGCGTCTCCCCTGGTGTGACAGAATCACAGGGCCACAGCAACAAGGAGTCTGAGAAACTTCGACCTCATAGGCCTTATGACTGCCCTATAGACATACCCCTGGGCCCATGGCCCCCAGAGGCCGCATCTATCCATTATCCGTTCCTGAGATGCAGGTGATAGAGGCATATTTCAAGGAAAAATTCAGGAGAGGGTTCATGCGGCTCTCCGTGTCTTGTAATATCGATTATAGGGGACTCAACACAGAACCGTTTGACAGATTATGGGGGCTAAGATCTTCACTAAACTCTATGGAGCTTACAACATTGTTGTGATACAGTCAGGGGATGTGTGGAAAACTGCCTTCAACGCTTTGGCTGGTCATTGGGAACACACGGTTATGCGTTTCAGTCTTTGCCACCCCCCCAATATTTCAGAAGTTCATAAATCACTACCAGTTCATTGTGGGTCTCCTGGACGACATTCTCATCTACTCTACTGATTTGCCAACCACCCGAAAGCATGTCTGCAATATACTTGTTTATTTACTTACTCATGGCCTCTGCACAAAGCTGGAGAAATGCTTTTTCAAGGTTACCATGGTGGCATTTCAGGAGTATATCATAACATCTAAAGGGTTTGAGATGGTTCCAGCCAAACTCCAGGCCATCCTAGATTATGCAAACTATTACAGGAAGATTGTACATTACAACTCCAAAAATGCTGCTCTCTTGACTGCCCTAACCAGAATGGGGAGTGGTGCCAAATCATGTCCACCAGAGGCTGTTGTGGCTTTCCAACATTTGAAGAAAAACAATGTGATCCTTATGATCGTGAACTGGTTCACTTAAATGGCTCACATAGTTCCCCTCAAAAAGTTGCCCACCAATTCCATCTTGGCTGACATCATCATCAGAGAGGTAGCCTGCCAGCATGATCTACCCACTGAGATTGACTCTGATTGTTAAAAAGTTCTAAATAGGAACCCAAAATGCAGGAAAGGAATCCCAAAATGCCAGGAATCATAGCAAGGCAGTAAACGGTTAAACAATCCAAGGTCCAGGACACCAGAGAGGCAGCAAAAGATAAAACAATACACGGTCAGGGACTCCAGAGAGGTAGCAAAATAATTGAACAATACACGGTCAAAAACAGGTAGTAACATAAAAGGAAACACTAGCTACTGAACACACAGAACACAAAGCACAGATTAGCAGGACCGATCTCCTTTAAATGTTCTCAGGGTTTGGTCAGGTGGTGACGTCACCAGGGGGCGTTCCTGAGCCGCCTCTTCATACACTGCCGGCATGCTCGAGCCTGCATCTTCAGCAGGTACAGAGCCCACAAAAGTAAATAAGGGGGACAGGGCTCGGTGCGCAGGAGGTGGGGGTATTCCGCTGCGCTGTCTAACAGGCACGACCAGTACACTGTTAGGGGCAAACAAATTGTTGTGCGCTTTTGGCACAAATTTACCATGGCACTGGTGAGCTCACTTGCCTTCTCTTATCACCTCCATTCTAACAGGGCTGCACACAGAGCCAACCAGCATCTGGAACAATACCTGCATCTGACAAAAACATACATCAAGATTACTGGTCGGATCTCCTATTTGATGAGTCTGCCCGCAAAAATGCTCTTTCATGAGAAAAACACCATTCTGCTGTCCATCCTCATCTTTCCTTGTACATTATATTGTCCGCCTGCAGCCTTGCACACAACTGTGCCACACTCAAGATTGCTGCAAGTGAATGTCCTGTGCCAAATGACATAATTCCTTTTTCATTTTTGACTATTATTATTTATTTTTTTATATACCGCCATCAAATTCCATAGCGCTGTACAATGGGTCCTGAACTCTGGCTTCCTGACTACACCTCGTCTTGTATATCCTGCCTGTATACACTTAGAGTCTTTCCCCAGTCTCAGATGATCATCAAACAATTCAATGGCCGCTGAAATATTAAAGGCTCAGCCTGTTGGGAACCGGGTGAACAGATTGTTGGGAGGCGCTGTTGGGGGGACCTGTTGACCTCCAAGGTAATATTTTTAGTAATGTTATTTGTACCATGTGCTACACTAGGAAGGCAATGGGAGCTCAGAGACATGAGTGTGTGCTAATGTGGTGTAGGAAGAAGGCATTTGAGTTTTTAGAGTTGGGCAGACATTGCTGTCAGCTACAGACTCTATAGCAGGTATGGACTGCCCCTCAATGATAAGGAAACTGCGGTACTGGGGGGAAAAAAGATTGTTAAATGGCTGGAAAATATAGGTTGAAAATTGCTTTGTGTTGATGAGTACAAATGCCCTTCATTTAGGGAATAAGATCCCTGCAATTACTGCATTGTAACTCTTCACAAAGTAATAAGGAGAACCTAAAAAACATTTTGGTAACTTTGTAAAAAAGTGGTTGTTCGCATTAGTATGATATATAGACCACCTGAACAAGCAGAGGAGCTCCACCATCTGCTAGTTGAAGAAATGACTAAGATGTCAATTAAAGGCGAGGTAATCATTATGGGAGGCTTTAATTCCCTGATGTAGATTGTAAAAAACAAACAGCTGGGCGAGCCAGGAGGAGATATCTTAAATTTCTTACAGGGACTGTGTCTTAACCAGTTAGTAGAGGAGCCAACAAAGAAAGAGACTTTGTTATTTAGAAATGAAGACTTGAAATGGAGACTTGATTTTGGATGTCACTGTAGGAGAGTGTTTGGGATACTAGAACACCATACATTTATCCAAATCGGTTTTGGGCCATGTACACAAGTCTATTAAAAAGTATGGGTCCCAGTACTGATTCCTGAGGTATCGTTATTGTAATTATTCCTTGTTTACTGTTTCCTCTTCACTTAAATATCTAAATAATGTTTTATCACCTTTTTACATTAACTCCTCCATGTGTGCTTTGGCACATCTAATAATGAGTTTTGCCTCCTTAAGCTTGGTGACAGCTAATTCTTTATCCTGTGTCTGCTTATAGTTCCTAAATGCTACCTTCTTTACCTTCAATATTCTGTATCTACCACATATGTGGATTACCAAAGTGGTTTTGTTTTTATTATAACCTTACTAACCAGTTCAATGCAATGTTTAGCAGAACAACCCTTAATTAATTCAATTTCTTTTGGACTCCTTCTAAAGATCACCAGACCATCAAAGACTCACCCACATATTTTTCAATTTCAGAAAAATCAGCCTTTCTAAAATCCAAAACATTAAGTGCAGTGCAACGCAACCTCTGTCTTTATATTAAACGACACTTATTGATGATTCCTTGAGCCCAAGCACTCTCCTACAGTGACATCAAACATCAAGTCTCCAGTTGTAAATACAAAATCCAGCATAGCCTTGTTGGCTTTCCTACTAATTGACATGCTCCCTGTAAAGAATGTAGGATTTCTCTACACAGATGCTTGTTTTTTTCAGTCTAAGCTCCTTTTTGGAAATATGCATTGGATATGCACATTGAGCTCTAGTGTCCTTGCCATTGTAAGCTGCATGTTTTGGCACACTATATTACTGAGCCTCTAGCTTTGGCTTTCCCCTTAGGCAAGCCTCTGACACTTGGGTTTTTACTCATTACTAACTGAAAGTTCACGTTGACCCATTTTGACACTCTATAAATGCTGAGGTTTTTGGTTTACGTGTTGATAAAAATATACAAATGTGGGAGCTATGTTTACTTCAAAAGGAAAAATGTGCCACTTGCTCTCCAATTAAATTTGGTATCAGAACCTACCCTCTAAATAGATTTGCATTTATTTATCTCTGCCAAATGGTCCTGCTGACTTACCTGACACATTTCTATATTAATGATTACTTTGCTTTAGGTTATCAATGAGAACAGCATTTTCTAATTGATGAACTAACGTTTAATGTAACCTGTCTACTGTAACACTATATTAGAAAATGAACTGCATATGGTAGTGCAATGCCCAAGGGAATATTAAATGTCCTCCTGCCCCTTAATCGTGGTAACTATTTATTGTTGCTCGGTGCCCACATTCATTCTCACTGTCTCACACATTCTCCCTCTAATGCTCTCTAAATATGTCCTTACCTTCTCTGCTGACCACTTCAGGTTCAGCCAACCACTTCCACTTTAGTATTTCTTCAACACCTATGTTATATCTTCTCCCTTCTCTTCTCTCTTCTCTCAGATTGGAGGATCAGGAGAGGATGTCACCGGAAGCACCACAATAATGGTTTAAATTCAATTTAGGGCAAAATGACTGCTCTCTAAATGACATCCTCTCCTACTCTGCGCATTTGGAGGATTGAGGTGAAGACATCACCGGAAATTCTGCCATATTGCCCTGTAAAGGACAGATTGATATTTTGAAGCAATTACGTGATACATATCTGAAGGAGGAGACAGAGAGAGTAATAGATAAAGTTATGAAGATAGATAGAGCTGGCAATTATTTAAAAAACAAAACAAAGAATTAGTAAAAATAATTCAAAAACACTGGCACATTCTAAAATATGATGAAGTATTAAAACTCTCTTACCTGACAAACCAAAAATCATTTTTAGAAGGCCCAAAATTTGAAACGTAAACCCACTAAAAGCTACACACGCGCTTCTCTAGGAAAAAGGATGCAATCATTGTATAGCATGCACAAAAACTGAAAAATACCTTGATTGGAGGTGAAATGTGTTGTGAATTGAGGATGGGATTAAACTTTTAACCAGAATATGGATTGTTGTGCGGGACCGTGAACACAAACTTGTATGTAAGAATCTTTAAAAATGTTTATATTGAAATAAAAATATTGCCTTTTAATTGCTGGCTCATCTCTTACCGGAGATACTGTTTGGAAGGAAGCAATAACAGTGACTAAAGGGTTAGGAGCAACACAAGAGAACAGTGAGCTGCACAAAGTATAGGTGACTATGAGGCTTTTACCAACTACCTTTCCCAACACTCATAGAAGTCATAAGGAGTGGGTGTTGGGTTATTTTCATACCTGGGAACTCTCCAGGTTTGACCCGGAGATTGTCAGGTAAGTGCTGCTCCTCCGGTTCTCCGGGTCAAGACCCGAATCCCCCGGGTCGCGGGAGCAGAGTCTTGACACGCCCCATTCCCTGCCCATTTTTTCCTTTACATGAGGGTATTTCCCCCCGACATCAATGGGACCGCCCACAACGTCAGCGGGACCACCAACCGACATCGGCGGGAACTCTCCCGACGTCAGCGGGACCACCCGGGTAGCCGGAACCGAAAAGTTCCCAGGTATGATTATTATTGGCACATGAACGTAACTTGAGAGCTTCTGTTAAATTTAACTGGAAGCAGGGGCATATAAAATACCTGGATATAAAAATTTCTTGCTATTTATATGATATTTATCAGCTAAAGCATGTGTATAAATGGTGAAAAAAAAAAATGGTAAAAAAATCAACTTCAAATCTGGTCCTCCTATAAATAATGCTGGTTGGGGAGAACAACATGACAAAAATGCATAATTTTCTTAAACTCGTATAGATCTTCAAAACCAAACCATTTTAAACCAACCCCCTGCCGATAAGTCTGTGCTGCTTCACAGTCAAACAGAATTGAAAATGTGTATTAATTTGAGAAATGGAGCGAAGCAGCTATTATGCAAACCAATGTAGCAAGGGGGCTACATATTCTTTATATATACACTGCTATATTTTTACCAAGCAACATACATTACACATGTTATGTTTGCTTGGGTGGAAATTAAAAATGTATATAGGCACCTTTTAGGGATGCCCTTTTAACCATTGCTGAAACTGGTATGTTGTGTATCTTTAAATATAGACAATCTGAAAATGTCAAAGGAAATAGAACACCTTGTTACTCGCTGATGGTGAGTCCATTTATACCTTCAACATACCCATATTTTCTAAAACGGGAGGACTTAGCATAATTGTTCACTACAGTGGTATGGGATCTAGCTATATTTCATGCCTATAAAGCAATAAGGTCCCCTTCTGTTTTTGCCCAAAATGTCATAATTTATGTAAAACCAACTTTCACTGTACTGAACCTAGATATGTGTATACACAGAGCCAGTGGAGTGGTATTGTTTGGTGTCCTCTCAGAAGATATTCCACCATATTGCAAACAAATCTGTGATCTTCTGCCAGGTGATTGCTCGGTAGTGGAAGTCAGAGACAACGTCTTCCTTCCAGGAAGACCTCCAAGTACGCTGCTCTATTTTTTACATGAAGCAAGGATCCCACACCATTTTCGATGTAGTGCACTCCTTTGAGAAAATCTGCACATCCTGCTCTCGGGAGGAATGTTTTTTGCCCAAAAACAGGGTTATTAATTATTAATCCCAGTTTCAACCCCAACTGTGTTTTCTGTGTTGAATTTTCTTTTGTATTGTATACCATTCACCCCTCTTGACATTTAGTGGTGCATTACAATCTGCAATTAAAATAAATTGGTTGGATGTTTGCATCATTTGATTTATTTATACAACATGCCTACCATGTGAAACAAACAAGAAATAAGACGAAAAAATAGAAACCTTGGGCATGCATAACTATTCAACCCCCCAAATCAATACTATGCAGAGCCACCTTTTGCAGGTGGAAGTCTCATGGGGCTACGTCTCTATCAAGGCAACAGCTCCTTCAAGTTGGATGGGTTGTCTTTGGCTTCTTTGTTTGCCACTCTGATTAAGGCCCTCCTTGCCTGGTCCATGAGTTTTGGTGGGCGGCCCTCTCTTGGCAAGTTTGTTGTGGTGTCATATTCTTTATATTTCTTAATAATGGATTTAGTGGGACTCTGTGGGATGTTTTGGATATTTTATTATAACCCAACCTTTATCTGTTCTACTCCACAACTTTGTCCCTGACCTATTTGGAGAGCTCATTGGTCTCCATGGTGCCGCTTGCTTGCTGGTGTCCCTTGCTCAGTGGTGTTGCAGACTCTGGGGCTTTTCACAACAGGTGTATAAATATACTGAAATCGTGTGACAGATCATCTAGTATACAGGTGGGCTTTATTTTACTAATTGTGTGACCTATGAAGGTAATTGGTTGCAGTAGATCTTATTTAGGGATTTCATAGTAAAGTGGGTTCTAATGCAACAAAATAGGAAACATGCCAAGGGGGTAAATACTCTTGCAAGGCACTACATCATATTTTTTTATATATAATGTTTTGTGCTATTCTAGTAATGTGACAAACTGTAACACCTCTGTTGCATGCGTGTGAATGACATGTAATTCTATGTCCTGTATATTTTATTTTACTAAAAGCTTAAAACAACTATATAGGCTTTTTAAAGATTAGATGCAGACAACTAAACACCAGACAGTAAGTTCTACCTCCATAATACCAAACCACTGAAATCTGAATATTGATCATGTAACTAGCAAAATACAAAATATGAACACATTCACTTTTTCTCATATTGTTTTAGTCATGTGTTTTCTGCTTTCTGCGCTCCAGAGAAAAGTTCTCGAGAGCTTTTGTTAAGTGATTCTGTTAACCGGTTTCCTTACATCTGCATCATCTGCAAAAAGAAAACCTCAAGAAGAAGAGTTAGATTTTACTGGTTGGCAAAAAAGTTTTGGTTCACATAAAATTTTCTAAAAAAAGGTAAAAAAATTCTGTTTTACAGATTTTGTTTTCCCCTCAATACAATTGTGTGCTAAAGAGAGGAACTAAAGTTTTGTAGCAATTTTTTCTCACTAAAGATTTTATTCTAATACAATCTTGATTATACAAAAAAAACCACTGTAATTATTATGTTGCCATATTTTGACTAAATCAAAATTGATTTACCATTTGCTGAACTGAGCCCCTAAGAAATATGTTTTGCAAGCACTTACCATAGCCATCATCCGCAACCCTGACGATGGGCCGCACTAAAAAGCCCAACTGAGGGAGTATTTCCAGACCCCGGGCCAACCTTACCACACAGGCCTCAGACGACCACGAGGCCGGATCCTCTACTAGCTGTAAAAGAAAATGTAATGTATTTCTGCTTGAAATTTACGCTTTCAAATGTACAAACACACACAATATTTGTGTCATTCTCTCATCTATTTTATGCAAAAGTAAGCATGTATAATTAGTGGCAAATAAAAGCAAGTATTTGATATCTCAAGACTCACACAAACCTAAAATGCCTGGCTAGAAGACATTCTGTGTGATTGAAGAAATTCATCAAATATTATTTTAAATTTTAGTAAATGGTGCTTGACACCAGTAGAAGTACTACTTTACTGAAGCAGGCATATGGAATGATCCTTAAAAGAATAATTCAATAGCTTAGTTTTACTGTCCTAGAATCCTTTTCTCTGGTGACTTTTTATGTTTTATTGCTCACAAAGAATTTTACACTTGAGTAAGCAGGAGAGTAACAATGACAATGTTTTAGTGAGCACTAAAAAATACCTGACAAATAGAAGGGTGAAAAATATTCTTCACCCGTGGGATAGAAGATCCAGAGGGTCTGTTAAATTTTATATCAATGTCTTTCCTTTGTAGAGTATTAAAGACCGATCTGGCTCCATTGATTTTAATAAAATATACTTTTTTAAGTGCCACCACTGAACAACTGCAGAGCTGCTGCACTGAAACACAAAGGAAATAATATACATATTGCATAACATATTGTAGAAAGGAATATTTTAAGGGACTCTCTCGCTGTATGACCCATTTATTTTTTTCACCCTGAACATCTTTATTAGGAGTTCATCCCCAAAAGAAACTTAGTGTACAGACATGAAACATGACAACTGTGTGAAACAATTCAGATTAAGTACATCATAGTTGTGTTTCAGATTCTCTAAAATGTTTGAGAGCAATGAAAGAGGGTAGAATAAAGGGAAACAGGAGATAGAAGAGAGTATAGAGAAGACAGAATGGAGAGAGAGATCCTAAGAAACATTCCGATAAGGGAACAGACCATGTATTGCGTGTATTCAAATTCAAAATCAGTTCCGTAGTACTTATCAATGTACTACTTATACATATATAATTAGTAAAGACATCATACTGATGTGTCTAACCTCCAATTTGAAACCATGATGTATATTTATACAGCATAGTGATATTGAAATTAACCTTTTAATTCACCTTAATCAGAAAAAAGCCATGTATTTCATTTTGAAATATGCTCTTATATTCCTTTTAATTCAGTCATTGATATTTATTGGGGAAATAAAGATTTCCTAGTTCCCCCTTCCCCAGTTCCATGAGTCTAACTTGGAAGTCCCAGTTATCTTCAATTGACTTCAGTCTAAGAATGGTAGCACCTGAAGCAAAGGCTTTCAGAGATTTTCCTGTATGATGGGATTAATTAGCAATTTATATATTTTATATGGTGTTTCAATGGTTTTTATTTCAGGCCTTGCTCCCTTTTTTATTTCATGACTTTAATTTAATCTTTTTTATTCTTAATTCTCCAAATCCCATGACATTATTTATGAATCTCTTGTTTAATCTTCTTAAAGGTACATTTCTTTAAGTATGGTGTCTTTCAGGGACTTACCTAGTTGAGACTTACCAGGGTTTGATGTTTAAGAGGAGAAAAATGTTGAAATCCTTTTCTCCGATTTATTATCTTATTTTTTTTTCTTCTTGGCTAATTGTCTATTTTCTTGAGTTTTCCTATTAGCCATTTTATTATAAGCAATAATTGCCTCAAATTGACCAACAATATATTTGAAAAAAGTCTTACAATTTGTTGAAACCATTGAAATTTTGACACATAGCTTCACAGGTTAACATCTTTAAAGGCTTTAAGTCTAGCCGTCATACACAACTCTCATTGTTCTATGCTCTTTCTTTTCCAGGCAAAAATGCAGGCAAGCGGGCCTTCAGTCCGGAAAGTCAGAAAAAAATAGCAACCACCCAGTGAAGCAGAAATGGGAAATCTAAGAAATACTGTGAAGGTAGCTCATGCATACTGTTTGGCTTGATCGGTCATCTCTCCACAGCGCACCTCTCGTGATCTCCCAGCTCCATTCCCATGAGCTTTGCACGTGTAAGTACAGCATCGCTCTACCCCCTGTGTTTGTGAGTATATTAGTTATGTTAGTATGTGTGTCTGGGTATTGTAGTGTATGTGTCTGGTATTGTTAGCGTGTGTCTGGGTATGTAAGTGTGTGAGGATATCTAAGTGTGTGTCTCTCGATATCTTAGTGTGAGTATCTTAATATCTTTCCGGGTATGTTAGTGTGTCTGTCTGTGTGTGTGTCTAGGTATGTTATTATGTGTGTTTGGATATGTTAGTGTGTGAGTGTGTGTCTAAGCGTGTGCATTAGTGTGCTAGTATAAGTACCTCTCCCGAAGTCAGGCTCTGAATCTGCCACTGGTCTGACCTGAAGCATAGGTTAGGAACTAGGAAACAGTCCACCAAGCAAAAGTGCAAGAAAGTGATTCCAGAAACTCGGTCTAAGACATAGCCTAGGCCAGGAGCCACAATATCCATCCACCAAGCTAAAGTACCAGAGTGAAACACAGGAAGCCGAGGCTGAGACACAGCCACAGTCAGATCTAAGCAAAATGGTACAGGACAGGTAATGGTTTGTGGTTGCATGAGGTTTCAAGTGTATATATACCTTAAAGATGCATTAAGCTCGTTTGAGCAGGACCCTCTTCACCTGTTGTCTCTGTTAGTCAATTTGTTATGTGCTGTCTACCCATTGTACAGTGCTACAAAATTTGATGATGCTATATAAAACAATAAATAATAATAATTGAAGCATGCTCCAGGTAAAACTAAAGCAGAGCCCTTAAAAAAGCTGACCGAGTCCCACTCAGCAGGTTGCTGAACACATAACTGCATGGGAACAAGATGAAGACAGAATCTCATTTATTGAGCTCTCCAACACTTTACATTTATATTCGCATTGTCTATTTAAAAAAAAATAAAACAGAGGGGGACTAATGGTGCAGAATCAAAATCAGAACAATGGTACAATTGCACACCGACAGCTAAATCAGAATACTACCACTGGAGAACTATATCATACAGTTTGTCCTGCTTTGGTGATGCTTGCTTGCCACAGAAAGAACCCCTTTGAACCATAAAATAAATAAACACAAAATAAAGTAAAATAATGATAAAAACCCACCAAAGTCACAAGCGTCGGTTTTTCAGTTTATATATATATATATATTTTGTCTATCTTGATTATTGCTTTGTGTTATCCCAGTTTTGCAGCTAATAAATGCTTTCTGTCTTCCCTGATAGTAATAATAATCTTTATTATTCCAATTTTCACTCCTTCAGCCATCGAACTGTTACGATGAGTACACAATATTAGTGAAAATAAAAACTATTTTCTGTCACATAAAATCAACATGAAATGTGTCTTTTCATAGCTGATGTCAAAGTGCAATGCTTTTCTGAAATGTACCCACTGGTATTAGGGATTTAGCTGGAATCAAGCTACGCAGCTGTAGCTTTCTGATTTGCTAGCATGCACAGATCTATGAGTTTAGGTTCTTCTTTCTTACTATGCCAATAAGCACTTTGAAAGTAGGTCACAAATGCATTTACGCTCTGCTGCTAACATCCTGTACACTTAAATGAGCCGTAATGCAAACTTTAACTGAACATGTTTTAACTGTAATAAAACAAACCTCACATCTACTAACAAGAAGAAAAAAAAACATGAAAAAGTATTTACACTGCATAATTAGTTACAGCTACATGGCGGTGGCATTATTATTATTTTCAATACTTTTGTCTGATTCTTGATATTTGTTATTGCCCCAGTTTTAACTAGTTTTCAGTTATATTTAGGTAACAACAAATTAAGCCATTCTTAACTACCTAGTTCAATACAAATGATGCATTATTTTTTTCTGACCCTCCCCCACCCACACAGTAAACTTATTCGATGTATGTAGTTGTGCATACATGTAGATTGCACATGTATGGTGACAGTAAAAGGGATATTGCAGAATAATCATGTAACGTGGGCTCCGAATACCACAATAAATTATTAATTAAACACAGTTTATGGATAAAACCACATTTCCACAAATGTTACACCCTTTTTGCACATCTGGTGCTCCATCTTTTCTGAACCATGACTCCCATGATCATTATCTTTCTAGCTGGGCTTGGGAGTTCTAGCCCACAAGATCAACTCTGCCCATTTTTCAATATAAATAAAGTATATTTATACAGATTGCAGACATATTATTTATTTTGGTAACCATGGGAGCTGCTAGCTGTAAACTACCAGATTAATTCACCAGTACCTGAACATAGGCAGAGAAAGGATTGATTTTTTTTTTCTGGCAGTCACTCTGCATTTGGTCTGAAATGCAAGGCATCTGTCTATAACAAATGTTCCATATGAGAATGTAAACAACAAAGATCACCAAGTGACATGTTTGGAATCTAAACAGCCGTTCAGCTGACGCTCTACAAACAGAAAAGAAAACACGATTTGGGGGATATGGGGAACCACCGTGTGTGAGATATAATATTTTGCCACATATCTCATGTACAAAAATGTTGAAAAAGAACTGTTAAGTATCTGCATCAGGAAGCATAATTATATTATAAATATTCCACTTTTTATAACGAATTTATCACACCCTCAGACACTATGCATTCAACTTGCAATATGTTGAGAATGAAGAACTTACAACCCTCAAGGAAGGCGTTTTGGTTGCTGATTCGCTTTCTTGGGTGTGAATGTGTACACCATGTGTTTCTGAACAACATCAATATCAAGCACCTTTAGAAACACTGTATGGTTAATATCAAATAACTATTTGAAATGTGATTACTGTGATTGAATAAAAGTTCTAAAACAATTCAATGTACCAGCTTTAAAAAACACCTTCAAGATGTGCAAAATGAATAAAAAGTTTCCCGGCTTTCGCAAAATCTTTTTTTGAAAGTCCTTTTTAGATTCTTTGCCTTACTCAATAAAATAAGTTTCCATTAACACTAAAGATTCCAGAATAACCTTCTCACCAATGTCCCCTCTTATTTTTAGTAGTTGGTGTGTGCAGAAGTCTTATGTTGGGCAAATGGCAGTCTGCAGTTTGATCTTCCATTGCGCGCCTGCCAGTGAGCGCTGTGCTGAATATGACATCAATTTCCTTTGTGCGCTGGTTGCAAAACATGTGTGCGCACACACTCACAGTTTAGAGGGAACATAGCTTCTCTCAATAAAGTAGTATTCAATGTATACAATGGTGTTTTAACCCACGACTTCACACACCTATGTGTATAGGCAGGGGTTATCAGGTTTGTTGATACAGAGATGACACTTTCACTCAATGGATGAAATCATGCATATAGTTTATTAACCAAATCAAAATACATAAATAATAACCAGCTAAAAGGAGAATGAAACTCTATAAAATTATCTATGTGATAATAATCATTAACGTTTGCTTAGAAATTTTGTGGTTAGTTAAAAACAAACAGGATTCTCATCCTGTCAGTCAGGGTTCTTATGCTTCCAACATCCGAGGTTCAAGAACATGTTCAACTGTGCTCCGCCGCACTAGAACTTTCTACATGACATCATTTTGATTTAAAGTTCCTGTTATACTTTTATACAGAGAATTAACAGCACGATAACCATTTCCTCAAAATTAACCCTTACACCTACATGCCGTTATCACACCATTAACCCTTTCACGTTATGATTCTCTCAGACACTTCAAATAAATATCATTATCTTCAAACACAATTACAATGAAAATTATAGATATGTATTATTTTTTGTCACATTTCATTTTTTTTTCCAGAAAATATATGGTCTAAAAGGCTGGTTGATACATAAGAACCTGGTAATAATGGTCCATATTTGTCAAGTTAAACCTTTCTAAATTCAAAAAGCTTTGAAGGCCACTACTTATACTTAGGGTAAAATGAATGCCCTGTCCAGATTCCAATCATATCTGTCTACAGTTACTATGATTTTCAACATAAAACCCTTTTTGTAACTCAAACTCACATATATTCTTTAACATCTAGATATAAAGGTTTGGAAATGTCAGTCTGTTGAATTATGGGTATATCACAAAAATACCTTCTGGTCTTACTGACAAAAAAAAGAAAAATGTCTTTTTTTACTTACTTTTTACAATTTCTTTAGCTTAGATATAATTTGAGTGTACACCCAGGAATATAATATGTTCATTGTTTTGAGAAGAACTAAGAAGCAAATTGTAACATATTGGCACTTACTATTCACATACTTGTAACAAATTTTAGACATGCAATAAAGCTTCTGCCTCTGTGGCCATGAATACAAACATTTGTGTTGTTTACTTTAATTATACCATCAACATGTTTTTCTCCGATTTTTCTTCTTACTACATTGCATATCTTAACTCAAATATGATTAGAAATACATATGCATAGTTGCTCCAAGCCAGCTGTCAAATTTATCTATCTGCATTAATGTGTTTTGAATGTGTTTCCAAGTATAATGACATCATCCCATCTTTTTATGTCACAGTACAACAGAGGCTACTAGTGACTCAGTACATTTCTAGGCGTATTTCTCCAGCACTATCACGTTTGGGGTTTTTTTTGCTTTAAATTATGTATGCTTACTCATGTATATATGTATATGAATATGATTTCATACTTTGATTACTTTAACATACTAGCTAGTTCTGTTTAAAGTGGACATATAACCTTTCCATATGCTTGCATCTTGATCTTTGTATTGTATTAATTACTGACTGTTAATTTCTTCTTACATGTTTACTCCATCATAGGAAAGGAGCCAATACAGCCAAAATATATAAGGACTGCTACTCTCCCTCTTAGGTTAAAACCAAGGTTTCTTATGGTTTAAAACATTGGAATGGGAGTTGTAAATGTCAGTATTACATCATCACATACACCATAGATTGAGGATAGTCAAAAAGTCATACCATGTTATTTTTTTATCTTAAAAGAAAACTTCTGCAAGGTGTGTATTCATTTAAGCACATTATGCTGTGCAAACACATACTTTAATTAATGGGTGTTTGTTTCTATACACAGTGATAACATTTTCCCAGTTTTTAATGGTGCGTTTATGGATAAGATAATTACATATGACAGAATTTGTGGATATGGTAATTAGGTTTGACAGGGAGAACTTTATCTCACCATTACAACATGCCTTGCAGGAAGAAGGTCAAATAAGTAGGCACCCATCTGAGAAAACTAGAGTAGATTAGCTAAACCTGTCTATGATTACATTTTAATTCAAATTCTTCAAAGCAATAGCTCAACCAGATGATATGTGTTTTATCCCGATAAAATATTGCAACAAATTTCATTTGTGCCACTTGAAGCTCTGTTCATTTTTGACAATATAGGTTTCTCTTGCTTCATATGCCAAAATCAAATAATATTACATATACTAAAAGTGTAATATTATTATGATGGGGAAATTCTTGGTAAGTTTCAAAAACAACCAAATCGACTGAAAACTATTGGTAATATATTTTATATTGGGTTTGTATTAAAATGGAAATGTATGCTTTGGTTATCTCTCAGTTTTACTCATCATGACATCTTCACTGTATTACATTATTTGAAAATCATAGTAATTTCTCGTCCAAGATAGACTGCAGTTGTTATGCTGGCCCAAGGAGAACCTATGGATATGTACAGATCATGTAGATTACTACTTCCCTTGTGATCATTTGGTTTAATGTGATCTAAAATAATTAGATCAGTCAATTAATATTGCAGGATAAATGGCCATTAGAATTTTTATGTTCCTCATATTGTGCAAAGTGGTTCAATATAAAGGTTTTGCAATCACACAGCTGTTGTCAGCCCAGTCAGATTGACAGTATAATGTCTAAGGGGCCAAAGAAGGATTCATCAGGCTATTCTGGGCAACTAGAATGGAACTGTGGGATGAGGCAGTAAGCCTGATCATCGGAAGCCAATAACCAGGATCTTTCTTCAGCACCATATCCTGGCCAGTGCACTAGATACTGCGGGACCCCCTTTAACAATTCTAGAGTCTGTTATGGCCTGAGTCTCATATTCTTCCGTGAAATCAACTGTCACAGGACCAGGATGGCCAGGAACTTGAGCGAAACTATTATAGACTAACAGTTTGAAAAGGGATAGGTCGAAATTATGAGGAATGCAAAGGTTACTATATAAATCCAGTTCATACATTAGGGGATAAATACATCTACAAATAGGATATGGTGGCGGGAACGATGCAGATTGTTACACCATATTTGAGAATACCGTGTAATCAGACAACCGGAGCAGCTTTCATTGCACCATGGAAAATGTTAGTACATCAGATATCTTCATACATACATACAAAAGGTAATTGAGAGAATTGTTGGTCTTGCTGTGTGGGCTCCAAGCCATGGTCCAATCGTATTGCACTTACTTTATTATACATTGACTATGTAGTAGTAATGGCCCATGGGTAGGGAAAGTGGCAGTAATTGGTTTTGTTGTGAGTAAGATAATGCAGCCATTTGTGGGTGGACATCAGTCAGTTTTTTGTGGTGTAGTAAATGGTACCGTGCAATGTGTGAAATAAAGAGAGAGAAGAGAAAATATATCTAAAAAAATAAGCTGAAATTTGTTTTGGCCCTTCAATTATGAGTCAATGATCTAGCATAAGATAATATAGAATTTGGGACCTCGTTGTTGCTCCATGGAAGCTATCCAAGCATAGAACAGCTCTTCCTTGGACATCATTTTTATGTTTATGTGTTTCAGTATGATTAATTAGAATGTATAGATAACAAGTGTTTCAGCTTCTTGTTTTTGTAAAAAAAAAAAAAGGGATACAGGGTTAAATGTAATAAACTACATATAATAAATATGAAAAATATATATTTAAAAACTGGTTTGATCAAAAACTCCCTGAATATTGCTGCAGGAACGGTATTTCTAGCCACACCAATTCCAATCTATTTGAATCTTTGATCCCTGAGTAGAAAACTTGTCTTTGAGCTAATAAAAGGAAAAAAATAACATTTTTGAACTTTAAAAAAATACTTTTGATTATTCTTATATATCATATATACTTTATATTCAATAGCATACAGATGTCACATATACTCACACATACTTCCAAATATTTTAGTAGTAATTAAGAAAGTAACAAAGCTATTGTGAGCTTCTTAAATTGATGGAAGTCAGTAAATAAAAAATAAATGTTATGGGCTGGTTAACCCCTTAACAACCAGGGTTTTTTTTTCTTTTTGTACCCTACATGTGGTGCTTGTGTTTAGCTGTAATTTTCTTCATTCTAGTATACCCACACAAGTTTTATATTGGTGTTTTTTTTTAACAAGAAGGGCCTTCTTCAGGTGGTAAAAAATTGAAAAAAATCACTTTTTCTCACTTTTATTCGAAAAATCTTTTTACTCATTTTTTTACTTGGAACTGTGACATCTGGTCCTTCTCCTATTTGGGAAAAAAATAGACAACCCAGTGTATTTCAACTGGTGATATATTAATTCTGCATGCACTAATTCTACCACCAGCCTCTGACAAAGTTTGTGGTAGTATTTTTTGTTTTTTTTTCCCACACACATTGTACTTTAGGTATGAATTTCCAGCCCTTGGTATATGTCACTGTCAAACAAAACCCCGATATGTGTTCAACAACCCATTCATGGGTTTGTCGGGTTGTTTGGGGCTAAAAGGCCACATTTGGGCCTTTTATCTGGTCAGTCTGCCCCTTATTTAGGGCATCTTTGAACCTGGCCAAATCAATTTACCCCATTTGAAAAGGGTATTTGAAAAGCCAGTATTTTAACCCTGCCAGGATTTTTGGGAAGATGCAGTGCTTATTTTAGGACGTGCTCATAAACATAAA